>JAUTBR010118987.1:0-10740 GCA_032361205.1 Pseudorimula midatlantica
CACACACACACACACACACACACACACACACACACCACACACACACACACACACACACACACACACACACACACTCAGAGGCATGAGCTACCAGTATGCATGGATTTGACGCATTGTAAACACGCAATAACTATTATTATTATTATTATCCATCATAATATTTGGATCTGACTGCCCGGTTATATATGGGCCTCCGTTCATTGAGCTTTTATTTGGAAAGTTAGAATACTAGTAAATTATTGTCCTGCCTATGCTAGAGATCATCGTTCTCTCATATGTCTATCATTCTCGCTGATCATTATAAATATGAGAGCTAGGTCTCATATATACAAGAGCTTCGTGGAACGGCGGACTGAGCAATAACGACGTCCAAACTTCTGTTGTTCATGTAGTAATACTAGCACTGTGATATTCACTTGTTAAAGGCATGTCTATTTAGGATTCAAGCAATATTTTCCACATGTTCCACTGGTTTTCAATATTTTCAGATTTTGATTGTGTTTTTCTTTCTTATTTTTTTACCTCCACGTATGAAAATTCAAGAGATAACAAATAAATATATGAAGATGTTTAAAACCAGTAAAAATTTCGCCCGACCATGAAATATGTTAACAAGCCGTGATTGTATGCCTTTAACCTACAGGAAGAAACATGTTTCTGAGAGCGACTTCTGACAGATAGGCCTACACGTTTGATTGGTCGCATCAGTGATACTCGTATATAGGCCTATACATGATGCAACTGGTATTAAAAACAGTTCTGAATGTGCCAGTTACACCACAGATCTATAGATGAGACATGCGTGCATGAAGTCATGGGGAAAAGATGCATGAATGTCGTTCGTAACCAACGACACACAACAGCTATAATTGATACATGTCTAGAATATTCATGTCAGCGTCGATCCACGATTTATGAGTGCATGATCAACTGTATAGATGTCGGAGTATTATGATTAACCATACACAAAGAGCAAAGATGTAATATAATTTAAATTTCGGATTTTATGCAACGGTCGTTAATGGAATGCAAATATACATTGACATTTTACTAAATGTAAATCCTGTAAACATTAAAGTTGACTATATTGGACAGGCATATTGAATAGTGCATATTTATGTAATTTCCGAAGACATATATACGTCTTGTCTACATAGAAGTGTCGGAGATAATAAAACTGTGAATTTATGAGATTATGTTAAAAAGATAAAAGGCAAATGCAGAGAGCTAAAGTGGACAACTCGACTGATGTTTAGTATGTATAAAGTATATGAAATATATGGCGTGGTTAAACTTTCCAGATGTACATGGAATATCTCGTCCCGCCACTAATACTGAATTCGTATGGAATCATGTTTATATGGGCACCGGACTAGACTAATATTAATAAAAGGCTCTTATATAGTCAGCAGGGAAGGTTAGGGGAATCTCGAGCTAACTTTATTTATGGGTAAAGGTTCTTGTGAACGTCATTGCTTCTAGTTCTTGATAAAACCTTTCGCCGAGATGTCTTTAAATGACTTAAATAACAAATCTGTTAAACGATTCATTAAAATTTCGGAGAGAAAAAGATCCACCTAACGTCTTTGACAAAGACTATAGTTATTGCCAAACTTAACTTTCGTTCCGCAGTTATACAGGACAATCTGACAACTATATGAATAACAAAGACTGGTATACTAGTATTTTAATTAGATTGTAGTACTTCAGCATATCACCAGGACATTGGTGCTGACACTGATGTCTTGCTGTAGGTTATTTACTACACGGTACAATGATGCTCAGAACATATGCACTCTGACTCTCTGGCCAACAGCCACGAACAATACGTATATACATTCTCCGTATACACAGGCCAATACATAGGCCCCAAAACCGTCTCTGGTAGTAATATTTTCATTTTAAATATACTTCCGGGTTGAACTTCTTGTCAAGAAGTGTGTATATGCCAGAGTCGCACCATGCATTGTCATATCCATCTCTACAAACAGCGGTAACACTTTAAAAATGCGTGTATGCGCAAATGGAATGTTTGTAGACAGTGCGCACTGTTAGTAGAACGAGTGTTGTACATGTACCTATGGTATAGTTTCCTTTTACTCCTATAGACAGTCAGAATATACACGATGTGTATTTGATGTATAACAGAGAGGTGTCTTGTGCCAATGAAAAAGCAATACAAGCAGATATGCGTGTTCATTTGAAACTAATGATTTTAGTTTGCGACATATTATCCAGAAGGCTCTTATACTAGTATACCTTTCTTTTTGGCATACGATTGTTAAACTATACCCATGCGATCTCAGTTGAGGGAAGGCAATCATTTATATCAATCAATCAAACTACTATACATTTATAAAGCGACGATATCCATCTATGGGCTAGCTGCTCAAAGGCGCGTGATAACATTGGGTCTCTAATAGTACTAGTAATAATAATAATATGATATTGATTGATTGATATATTTATGCGAATGGAACTATTGAAATGTTTGTTCTCCAGAAATCTAGACTTGATTAACGGATATATAGGAGTTGTTTTTATATAAATATGAGTATATTTGGGTGAGGAGAACAAGGTGTGACATAGACTATAGAATTCTACTTGTACGAATATACAAATTATCATGGAACCTAACTATACTGTTATGGTAACGTAAGGGTTGCATGAAGGTCTAACCAAGTATTTCCTATGTTAAGTTTATATAATATTTCCATTGGTCACCAATGCTAACATGTATTGTCTATTGAACTTTAATTACCCTGTTATGCGGACTACTGTTCGTTCTGTGGCTGTTATGCATGGGTAGTTAGTTGCCTCAACAGATGACAAGCATGTAACCATCACCAAATTAGAAAGCATTGCATAATACAGCAACGAGTTTTAACGAGATGCATGACGAACGCTCTTTTTGAATGTTCTAATGGAGAATGAAAAACGACTTGTCTAAAAGTGAAAGTAACGTCCATGGCCAGTGTTTTAACTAGCATTTCAGGCGAGCATATACGGCCCGATGTACAAATGCCATACGAGTGTCAAGAAAGGAAATAATTATGACACACGGCAATCATTTTCGACAGCAATAGGTGCCAGTCGACACACAATAAGCATCAATTATAAAGTAAGTGTCTCTCACATTTACGACACTTAGCAAATTAAGAATCCCCACCTGGACTTCACATCGCATGTAGGTAGCTCTCCGTGTGTATAGATACGCTTCAACCAAGAGTGTGTTGGTTGTTTTTTTCTAACATTTCGACCAATATTTATTTTAAGTAAACCAATATTATAATGGAACCAACATGTGTTACGGCAAATCCATGCTGTCTTAGCCTAGCTGGCGTCATTGGGTGTTTATTTTCGTAAATACTTTTCAACAGTTGAGGGGCAAGACAACATATGTACATTCGCAAAGTACAGGTCTTGGGGTTAAAGCACCTCCCTTTGACCCGAAATCCACCATACGGAGATTGTTTTATTTCGCCTCACCGCACACGTTGCCTGGCAACGAGTACGTAGTGTTCACGGCTGATGTGTTTAGCGGTAGCTATATGGGCCAAGCTGAAGCCATTTCGCCAACCGACCATGACCAAAATAGCTAGATCTATATATAAGAGAAGCAAATATATAACAGCATTAACCAACAACGATTACCATGCAAGGCACTTAAGCTATTTTCAGATATTCGGAGAATGTATTTTTTAATTTTATGTAAATATAATTATTGTATTTCAATAACCTTATTGAGGTGCAATCATATTTACTCTATATGTTATATCCTGACAGGTTTATTTAATTCAAGAAGTTATATATGTGTGATAGGCTATATTTGCCAGCAGAATGCTTTGAACATCCCATGGAGAAATTTCCAGGAAGAAAGTAAGCCTATATATATGCAATAATGGATTTACATGATGTTGCGCTGCTCGTAGGCCACCCACTTCGTAGTAGAACATTCTTTGCAATATATGTAATCACAGAACATATATCTTTCCAATCGCTTTATCTATATTCCGGCACCTGGGTATACACACCCATATACCCAGTCAGTCAAACGTACAGCTTTGTGCATGGGAATCATACGAGTTCATGATGGTTATCAGAACCATGTATAGTTAACGGTATTGTTTAAATCATAATAGCGATTACTGTGCGCTTTTAATTAATGCGTTTGTTCCCAGGAGCATGAGAACATTCTAACTGAGAATTCACGCCTATATACAATGTCCTATTCACAGCTATATAATAGTAGCCTACATAATTAACTGCAACGTCTGAAGAGACTTATCTTATAAGATGCTTGTAGAATGAAAAGTAATAGATTTAAAACAGAGGTACTCGGTGGAATAAATCAGAGTGCATAGGATAATGCTGGTAATGCGAGAGTAGAAAGAAAGTCACGTTTTGACTTTAAATATTAGGTTTTACAATGACTGACCAAGCATAGTTTGTTTTCCTGTGATGTTTGTGACAGTTCGTTCCATGCAATTTCTTAACTTATTAATTTATACGAATCACACATTTTTATATATTAATATTTGCCACCTTCATATGAGATGATATCCAATGACGTAAACTAGTTGATATACATGGACATATAACAATAGGCCTACGTAAATGCATTATAAGGGCGTAGGCCTATATTTATTTTAATTGGACTACTCCTAAAGGAAATAGTTATTGCATTTTATTATTGATGTTAATTAAGTTTCCATATTATTGTTATGTCAATTTGTTGTGTAAACTAATATGAAGATGTGCTTATAATGTTAAAAGCATCATGACATAATCAGGCTAAGTAGGCTACCCTTATTATTTTGTTTCTTGGTGTTGCATGTACACGTTTACTTATCATACAGTGGCTATATCTCGCACCTATAATCGCCACAAGCTAGGTAGCAGGACACAGCTCCTATCAATCAGTTGCTTGTCTTGGGGCAACGTTTTTGTGTCTTTCTTGGGACGAACGCTGCTGATTAAAACGAAATAATTATTAATTGAGTTCATCTGCGGACACAGGTCTATAAGATTTAATCAAGCGAGTGCATCTTAATTCAGTTTTTACCCGTAAGAAATTTCACCGCTATGAATGCTGCCAGATATATTGATCATTGGAAATGGACACCAATGAGAGGCCTTGCGGTTGTATAAGAGGCTTCGCAGTCACACAGTGTTCTATGATAATTGATTTTTTTTTCTGCTTCTCGATCTTCCTCTCCACGATTGCGACGATATCCCGTGTTCAACACAAGGTATAAACCTGTCGTTTCTGAATTGGAAATATTTCCATCAACTTGTTCGTGAGATTAACAAGAGAATCTATGAATTTTCAACGAAAAATCGATATTGGTGTGTACAATATTTTCAGAGGGACGAGTGGTTATAAGCAAACTTCTACACGTTCGGGTCTCTTGAAATATAATATAGCCTCTTTTAGATCATGCGCTGAATACAAACGGAGCGGTTTCCTCCAATCAGAAACAAAACCGTCTACTTGAAGTGAAATCTGATGCTTCCATGTCTTGTGCGTCCATTAAGAGAACATCTCTGTACCCATTTGTCAAACTTGTTGAACACTGTCATCGAGACGTACCTACCTCGATGAACTCGACCAAAACAGAGGGAGGTTACGCTCAACTTGGCGAGAGCAAACAATCAGAATTATGACTACCGTAGCATGCCATGCCATGGAAATAACACAGCAGTAAATATAATAATCAATAATGTCTACATTCAAATGTATTAAATGATGTACACCGTCATTTCCTACTTTTATGACTTGACAACAGACGACCCAACACCCCTTGTGACTGTGGGAATGTATTCGTCGAAAGCAACGCATGCGCATATCGACCCACGTGTTCATAAACAAATTTTGATGGAAAGAGGAATCGCTAATACGAGTCGTGGTTTGTAGTTTGGAATCTAACACATCTTAACTCAGGTAGATGCTACTGAGCTCAAAAGCTTGTTATAACATGGGGACTGAAACTAACAAAGATGAGCGTAACACTCCAGAGTATTTAGCACAGTTACTAAAAGATAAGAAACAAATACAAGCGCTTCCGAACGTTTTCGTACATGCGGAAAAGCTATTAGATGAAGGTAAGTTCTTCACCGTTTATACTGATTTGCTAAAATGACGACAATCTAAAATTAATAATCCGTCTTGTTTATGTATCTGGTAACCTTGATCGTGCTGTGTCATCGTGTTGTACCTCCGGAGAGAAAGTTGTGTTAGTCAAAACAAAGAAATTGGGGCACAGGCCAAACTTTCCACGCGAAGTTCTCGTCTGCTTTCTAGTTATCGATTTTCTAAACTTATTCTACCAATGAGTTATTCATAAGATGTTGATGCGTTATTCCAGATGGTATCGTATGTGAATTAAAACCAACAACATGGGTATCAACTTTTATTAACGCAGAAAGTTTGTAACATTCCGATACGCTTCTGTGCTTCGGGGCTCGCCGAGCGGCCATATTGAAAGTCTACACCCTCTCTCTCTCTCGGTCTAAGACACGTAATTTGGTTATTCAAAACATTTTGGCCCGGTTTACACTCCCTCTGAGCATCCAGCTCGTATACAGACGAGTCAGTGATAGATGCTGATTTGCTCCTGGCCCAGTCGGGCCGTTGCGGAGAACTTATCTTTAAACCTAGATAAGAAAATAGAACTTTGAAATTCTCAGGGTACAGCTCCTGTCAAAAGTTGCCTCTTATTTATAGATTTTGTTATTTTCTTTTCAACCAGAACTGTTTATATATCGAAATACTGAGTATACTTGATGCGCTTTAAATACAAACATTAACAATATCGCACATAAATAAATGTACATTTGTTGAATCAATAACGATATGTATTTGATACATAATAAGTGATTACTATATTCACAAAAGATATAAAAGTTGCATTTATAAGTACACATCCAATATAATTAAATATGTAGGACTATTGTAACCTTTTTGAAATATTTCAGAAGAATTATTTGTTTGAATTAATCGGCATTTAGAGGCATTGATAGATCTGTTGTTGCTACATTTTATGTTTTGTTGGAAAATTCATTAGTTTAATATTCTAAATGTAGATCTAGTAATTTAGCTTACTCTGGTCAGTTTTGATTTATTTAATATGTAGACAATCCTATTTATCCATATGTTTCAGTAGCAAAGGTTAACTAAGAGTGTGGCAGTAGTAGTGTGCATGCCAACAACAAGGGTTTAACTTTAACCATGTTAACCCACTGCTTTAAAATACAGCTACCCTGTTTTAATATTATTTTGGTATATGTTGTAGATCTATTTAATTCCTAACAAACTTTACAAAGAACTATCAAATCGATAATCATGAATACACCATTGTGAAGTATGCAGAACATGTACTTGTGTACTATAATCGTTTGCGACTACAATGGATGGGCATGGAATATTTTAATACCACTTCCTTATGTATTTATATATTAGCTTCTCTACTTGCTGTGGGAACTTAACACCTTTTCACTACTACTAGTCTTGCATCTGACCTGCATGTTTTTATAATTTTGTATGAGTTATGGTTACTCATGGTTGACTTGTAATAATAAAATGAGACTAGTTTGAATCAAAATTCTGTTCCCTCGTAGGCTTCACCACCTAGATTTTATAACCTACAGCTTACTTATATATTCAAACTTACTCATACCCGTTTTGATATTTACTCATTTTAAATCGTTAATGAATTTCTAATTTTGCTGAAATGTCACCATTGCCTAAACCAAAGACTGCATTCTGTAAAACTAATATTTGTTCCTCTTTATTCAAGAAGATCTTCACCTGATGGGCCATACCATTTGTATTTGACACTAAACTTAGTTTGTTTTTCACTGACCCATTTAATATTCACGAGCTAATTTATTAGAACATTTCTCTTTCCCAAGTGGAAATGGTGTTTGTTATTTCTCCAAACCGGACAAGACATGCCTATAAGATTGAATTTCGGATATATCCAAAACGGTAGAAGGTATGCCTTTCTTTTTATTTCTCTTTATTTACATTTATGTTGAATTCTTTTGTGTTCATTTGTGTTGAATGCTTGATGTTTAGTTCATAAAATGCCTCATTATTTATATTTTTCATAGTTTCATTTTTGTTTGTTTGGAAAACTAAACTGGGAGTTTGTCAGTGCATGATATGTAGTGTACAGATGGTGTACATTATATGATATCAAATCCTTTCGACTTTCGACTAAACTGGGAGTTTGTCAGTGCATGATATGTAGTGTACAGATGGTGTACATTATATGATATCAAATCCTTTCGACTTCATTGTTATGGCTCATAATTGTTGTTTTATCACTGCACATCAGTCACGATTCATAGCATCATGATACGTCTCTTTTTCTATCATTTAACATTTTGCAGCTAATGTGACATGCATTTTAGGTTGTTCCATTTTATTTCAATACTATTTGATGACAAATTATACAATTATAAATAGAATACCGATCATCATGAAGTTCTTTCATTCAAGTTGACCTTGCGTCCTTAACCTATTTTCATCATGCTGTATATTTTAAAACTCTGAAGGTATGGTTAAATAGCTATTTTCCTCGTATTCACCACTGACACTACTATGGACTGGATTTAGCACTAATGTTTTTAAAGACGCTAATATTGTAATACAAATTAAACTTATTGTATAGGACCTAGTGGGTTATATTTTCTATAGAACTAGAGATTCACGGGTCATAAAAAGATAAGACACTAAATATTCCTAACCTGCATCAGTCAAAGGAAATTGATCAATCAAGCCTCATTTTTATTTGATTACACTGTTAATATCGATAATCAAATATGACGAAAAGAACTAGTCGCCCATGTCGATTATTGGTTGATTCAGTCTACTGTCAAATAAGCTTTGTTAGGGCTATGGAAGTGCACACAATATATTGATCACTATCATCAGGTAGTATTGTCCAGACTAAGAAATCCTTGCCAATCAAACTTTGAGAATCAACAATGATAGTCTCTCTTGTTTGGAGATGGGTCAATGTTATCATCAAGATAATTGTGTTCCATTTCTCAAAGTTTTTGTTTAACCAAATTAGTTTTAAGTGTATCTGTTTGCAATTGATGTGAAGGGCAGTCCTGTGAGCACTTCACACTTGTCAAGTGATAGTTGGCAATGTCTACTCGTTGTCTAGCCACCTTGGACCAATGGTAAATAATTACTCTCTTTCGTTGGTTTTTAATCTTATTCAGTTACTTATTGTACACATGGTACAAGGCCTTTGCAGCTTACTGGTGGTATTAATACTATTTCTAGGCAGTCAGTATTCATGAACCTGTATTTGATGTGATCGCTCACCCGAGTCCATTGTGAATATGAGTATTGGTATATGTACTGGTATGTACAAAACCTCAGCTTTAGACATGGTGTATGGATTACAGGTTTAGCAATTAACACTCGCCCACTCACCGGGGCCATTTCTCCCAATTACTAAAGGTATCCTAAGGGCGAGTAGGAATTCATGTCTTTTGTAGACATTTGTTATTTGTATCATTATTCAGGCTAGTACGTTTTAAAAACTGTTAGTTTGTTAATATCCCTGGGATTATAATGTTAACCCACTAGACTTGCAACTATTCATGAGATCCAGTTAGCATTTTAGAGGATACTATTTGACCACATTATATTTTGTAAATTTTTACATTTATAATAATTTTGTTGAAATTGTACATCTGTACATGGAACAGTATTGAAGTCAATTACCAGAAAAGCAATGTTTTTTTGTTGTTGTTGTGTGTATGGGTATTGGGTTATGGATATGTAAATAAATACAAAGTAATAATTTGATAAACTAACTGGGCACTTATAACTTTGACTTGATTAATTACCAGAGAACCTGAACAAAATTGAATGTTTTAAATTTTATTATGATTTCTCTAGAGGTACGATTGCTTGTTTGAGTTTTTAACCTGTATGCAGCCAGTCATATTAATGATTAATTCTAGTGAACTTCCTGTACTTTAAGTAGTGTGTTCAATCCTTATATGCCTATATTTTACACTGTTATTTACGCTCCACCAAGTTTACAGCATATGATGAGTGTAAATAAAAATTGAAGAATTAATGGTTTCATTAATGGCAGTATAATTTACCCTCCCAAATTCCCATTTGGCTTTCAATTGATTGAATTTATAATGTTGGTTCGCATAAGTCAAAGTTTGGAATGCAATATTGTATAGAACTAGAATGAATGAATGAATTATTGCTTAACGTCACAGCGGGAATCTTTCACCCATAGGTGACGAGTATAGAACTAGAAGAAGAAGAGAAGTACTCCGCAATATAAGCTTAAAATTCAGAATTTTAATGCAAAAAGGACATCAATTTTATTAATGAGATGTACATGATATTTTTTTGGTATCCCATTTAGCATTCACTTTTCAATGTTACATATATAACTAACATTCACGCATTCAGTATTTAAAATATCATTTAGCACATAAAATAATAGTGTCGTACATCCCATTCAATTCTTCAATCTAGTTCTTCAATGCTGGATGTTGTACATCATTGCCCTGTCATGCTTCATCGCTTTACGACATATACTTGTTTTCATGCTACAAGTCATCACCACTACCGCTTCCCTGCAGTTGCACCACACATTGCACTTAAAGCCATGTAAATTGTACTGTTAACATGGTCAGTACATTATATCAAATAGCTCTTGGATGTTCCATCAACCAGGCATTCTGTTC
>JAUTBR010119431.1:0-10733 GCA_032361205.1 Pseudorimula midatlantica
ATTGCCTGATACAACATACTATATATAATTATAGCAATACAAGGCATTGTGCGAATAATACTTACAAGGTTAAAACACTATACAATTAACAGTTTTACACACTCTGTTACATATTCGCCACAGTGGGACCTAGACATTAGTTCGAATAATTACCGCTTAATGTGTACGCATTGTTTTCTTTCTCCGCGTTAGTATGTTTGTTGCATGCAGTAAATGTAGCGTTCACGGGGTCATTTAATATGCGATATTTCATCGTGATGTAGTTGACGAGCAGCGTAGAGGTTCCATGATACGACACACCTCTATTCTCACCAGGCGTCATCCCTGTGCCAATGGACAGATACCCAGTTTGGTCCCATTTCAGCCAAATAATGAATTTTTCGTTATTATAAACGGCTCTTTTGTATAAATGTCCATTCGCCTTCTCCTTCATTATGCAGTCAATATCCGACATAAAAGGCCCGACGCAAAAGATGATACCTGCGCGGCACGTTTCAACTTGTCCCTTGTAATAACATCTGATTTTCACCATTCGCGCATCTTCATCGGGTAAGTTGTATTCTTGCGAAAATCGGAAGATTATATTTTGTGGATAATTAAAAGTCATCACCACAGAACTTCGGCCAATAGTTGGGAAACCGTAATCGCTGAGATAATAATTTAAGCCAACAGTGGTCATTTTGAATTTCACTCTAGTTTTGTCTGGAAGAAAACGACGAGAAACATGTATAAGATAATGTTCACATAATACTAATAAGTCCAACTGTAAGTTTTACACATACTATTACCATACTTGATATTTATTTGTTTTATTTGTTTTCATAGTTTGCTACAGCAGGGACAGGGTTGAAACTTGTCAGGAATACTCTGTCTGATGAAATGGTTTCGTCATGTGGTGTTCCTCAGGAATCAGTATTGGGACCACTTATGTTTACACTATAGGATATATCAAGCATCTTGGACAGAATATAACTAGTCACAATTTGGCATAACATTTACAATGGATGACATCACGTCTCTTGGTGACATTGTTGTTGGTCATTTGCATCTGCGACAGGGAACCAGTGTTTACCTATCCTGTCATTTGTATCTGCGACAGGGAACCAGTTGTGTTATTGCACTAGTGCAACTATTTATATGTGGGTGTTATTGGGTGTTAATGGGTGTTATTGCACTCTCAAACTGTATGTTATGTGATAAATAGAGTTTGAGAGTGGAGCACACCAATATTCGAGGATACATGTCCAGTGCAACACTGCTTGAAATAAGCACTTTTGCATAACGAACGTCAAATGGTACGTCACCGTTTTCTTCAACGTGACTTGACCCAGGCTTATCAGCAGAACATCGTCATCTCCGATGAAAGCAGATTTTGCATAAATATTATGGCCGGTGAAAAAGACTGTAAGGGCTGGAAAGTAATGGAGGGAACCTCATTGTGAAACTGACTTCCGGGTACAGTTACTAAAATCACCTCCCTTTGCCATTCAAATCGATCGGCGGGAAGACGACGTGATTTAATTTTTATGTCACTTGGATAAGTGATTTTTGCTGATCTTGTGCCACTATAGAATAGGGGAATATGTTTGAATACAGCCACAGTTCTAGTTCGAATAAGTGTTAAATATTTTGTATTTCAATATTAAAATGCATCGTTCCCATATTAGGTCATGGATAGTCTACAGTCTTTTGGAGGTGTAGTAACGTATATATATACATTCGAAGCGCAGAGCAACACATGCCTGCTAGTTTACGTGTTGTACCCACCACTTACCAGATTACCAGGCCTATAGCGGCTGCAAGTGCGTCAGAATATCATATAAAACTAGGAATTCCGGTGATAGGTGAACAGAAGCCCAGACCTTAGGGTGATGAAAACACCAGAGAAAATCTTAATACGACGTTACAAAGAACCGTATCCTTACATTTCTGTTTGATTCAGAAATGAATGATGTTGTTCAGTATGGTTCATCGGGATGCAAGGTAAGGTACGTAAAAAAGACAACAGCCATGCACATTTCGCCTACACGCTTAATCACCAAAATCAGTAAACTGGGCACGTCTAAAAATAGACTTGCAGCCCCTGTAGATTCAGATATAATTGTGGTTTAGACCGTACTCGATACGGTGATTTCTTAAACATTTTATGGGGTGCCATCTGTTCTGGACATAATCAGATAGTGTTCTATCTGCAATCTTGGAAACGATGGTATAGTTCATAGTGGATGCCTCACAACGAGGGCATACATCAATGAAAGCCTGCATGCATGGAGAGTCAACGTCAGTTGGTATTCCAGCAAAATATTGTGTCTATAATACAGCGGTGGAATAGTTTTTGGAAGTACAAACATGATTTTATGTATGTCAAGTGAATGTACTTTGCAGATGTAGCTACGAACTACTGCAAAATGACCATAAATATCTGTGATTTGATGCCTATGAAAGTGAGCTTAGTCTTTGATGTTCAGTATATATATATATATATATATATATATACAATGTATACGCTAGGTACATTCTCGTTATTTTTACAATTCTTTATATGCTTCCAATTGGCCTTTCTTAATACTTATTCATGTGACCCCCATATATAAATAGATCATACCAGAACGAGGGTAAGCCCGCAAACAACACTTATGGCGGAATGACGTTGGCCTGTGACGTTATCATGGGCTTCATGACTCGCACGGTCCTTTCACACTTTCCTGAAATATGTTTATTTGTGGAAATGGTGGAATATTGCCATGGGAAGATATGATGATTCCAATTGCACGGTAGCGTTGACAGTTTCAATTATTGTTCATACGCGATGTTGAATGTTCCGATACTGACAGTTCACAAGAGTGATCAGCTGGTGATGTAAACACCCGATGAGAATTAAAGATCTCGTAAACACATGTGACATCACCATTTGTTTTGGAAACTTAAATAGTTCGTATATTTAAAACACCAAAGTTTTGCCCTCGAATTTATTTCAATAACGTGTGTTTTACATAACAGCCATATGACTCGGTTCACTGTCTACTTATCGCGAAAGAAGCGGACAGTGAACCGAGTCACTCGCACGTGACTGTAAAACACACGTCATTGAAATAAATTCGATTTCTCCACTAACACAACTTTGTGTTACAGCTAGTGACAGCAACATGTTCAGACACGCTAATACACCCACAGTATGCGTTTACTGTATTAACATTGATATAGTAAGCCATTACATCATCAGAAGTTTCATATTAGTAAAGAAAATATAGTAGATTCGTGTAAAATTAAAGCTTACACAAATATTGTTCGTACAATTAATAACGTTAACGTATTTACAAGAAAACTGCTATCGCTGACCTTGGTGATTTTCGAGATAGAATAAATAAATAAATAATGAGTGTTCACTTCCAGATATACTTTCCTACATAGCGTATATTTTATAGAATGTAATATAGGACAGTGAAAGGATTGTCAATGATGAAATACGTGGTACTTGCGTCAAATTGAATCGCAGTATTCCCATTGACATTAGTGTTAAATCGGCAGGTGACCTTGATAACTCTATTTTACCAGGGATAACTCTAATATTTCATTTATAACGTGCATTTTGATTGGTTGGTTATATCTTGATATATCTCAATGTCACAATGAATAAGTATTAATAATAGATAATACTTACCATTGCTGCACTTGCCGATTGTAGATCTGTGGCCGTCTGCAATAAACAATGTGCACACACATATGGGTCATTCTCTGAAAAGGTAACATTTCTTATCCGGAAGCGATTTCCAGAAAGATATTGCCTACTTTCATTCAGAGTGTTTTATTATAATTAAGATATCCAGTAGATACACAAAAGATGCTGCTAAAATATTATCTTTTCCATCATCTTAATTACTAAATAAAATAGTTCATAACGAACAATGGCCATTGGTGCATGTCTCAGTAACAGCACGGACATCTTTAGCTAATGTCAAAACGTTATTATAAACAACTTTAGCCTATTCTGTTACAGTATACTTGTCTTTTAACGATCCAGGAAGATGATCCAATAACACCCCAAAATATTTAGCACTTAGTTCTTTTTATTGCGTAATATTAACCATGTCCTATGGTTTTCTGTTTATGCTGTTACCGGAAATGGAAATGAAAATAGCGGTGTCTCCCTGTGATGTGACACAGTTCAAAACGGTCTCAAAGTCATGCCCTGTCTATTAACAGCATGAAAGCATGTGCTGGAAATTTGTCAGCATAGTGAATTATTTTCAATCAACTGGTAAATGTCTCTGGTTGGAGCGTGTCATTTTAGTTGTCTATACTGTTACCGGTCATTTCTGACCCAAAAACTTGTTAACATTTTTTTGTAACTTTACAGGAATCTTGGAATGTTAGGGTGAAATCTAATGTGTTTATCTCAATGTGTGAGAGGGTGAAGAAAAAGTAACAGCAAAGACAACCGTAATAACAGCACAGACAATTAGTCAGGAGACAGGTTATTAATCTTAATAAGTTTGGTCAAAATATGCATTGTATGTGTTCATTATATCTTGTACACTATTGTCCTTCATTAAACACTGCTATTTTAATATGGATGACAAGTGGGAGGCGTTTTATTCATGTTGAAATTAGTAAGTAACAGCACAGACATATTGTCCATAACAGCACAGCCATTGTCCACATCAGCATAGACTTGTTATGGCATTTAAATGAGGTTTCAATCATTATTATTTGTGCGATGAAGAACTATTGAATAAACTGCATTTGGCTTAAGACATCTGCACAATATTGATAGCTCAGCTTGGCACATGCATTCCTTTGGGACTTGAATTGCATTGGTAACAGCACAGATATACGTTGGTAACAGCAAATGTTATTTAAGGTACATTCAGTAGTATTTACTCATTTGATTTGCTAACTTAAAATGTCTTAAAATTTAATTCAGATTTTGCGTTTTTCCATAGTTGAAAACGTTACTTTTTCCAGAGAATAACCCATATAGGCATCAATAACCATCATATTACTACTAGTACATAGACTACTCGATCCAAGAACAATTTAAAATATATAATTAAATAAATAAACAAATAAATAAATAAATAATGCGTGACTCCATTCTAATGCATGCTCGAAGCGCTAATAGTTCACCTTATCAACCCTCTGAGGATCATCCAACCCAAGCACGTGCTAAAAGGTTAACATTCACAATTCTATCTCTTCCTATAGTTGGGTGGACTTAGTATACGTAATGTGGATCTATGCACATTGATCAATAGTGCTACACTATGACTTGAACTATAACCCGGCCCCTGGGCAGGCATAATGCTACCTCTAGACCACAGTCCATCAATTATACACATACCATACGTCACCACCACCACCATCAGCTCCTTATGGTTATTTACTGCATTATCATAGTATTAATAATCAATGGAAAAGTCAATATTAATTACCACTTTTCACTTCCACAATGATTACTTCATTGTACTTTGTTCTCTTTACGTTTCGAAAGGTCCCCGTTCTCTTGAAGGTCATTGACGAAAATGATACTTTCAATTTGCTCTGATACTGGATAACCAGGTTTCTCCCGATTATCCACCCCTTTCCAAGTGACATATAGCCGGCGTTGTTCCACCGAAACCAAAGTTCCGTGAATCCGCAGGCTTTCCACAACGGTTCCGCGAGTTTTACCGAGTGTGCTTCGTCGGAACTGCGATTTGGCTTGAAGACCGCATGAATGATCACGGTGGTTTTGTTCTGTCCTATGGTGATCCTTGTGCCGTATTTGTTTCCATCCCAAAATGTAAACTTTACCTTACCGTAAGCATTCAATCTCACGAGGAGAGAGGTCCGTTCGATAACCTCTATGCCGTAGTCACCGAGATGATAGAGTCCGGGTCCAGTCATCTGAAATCTGTGCACATCTGTTTCTACAAATTGAAAGGAAAAGAGGTGCGGGGTGAGTAGCGCAATGGTAGAAGATTTGGACTTTGGAGACAAAGGGCCCAGATTCAAATACCGTCACGGGAGTTGGGCATCAGTATTCCCAAAGTTGCCTTTTAGATGCGATCCTATACCGCAGTCTGTACCGTGGCAATGCAGTTATCATCCTTGGTCTGTCAGTACCAGCCGGTGCTGCATTCACATTCACACGATTCAGCGAGATGGATATATCCTGCCTTAAACCATAGATTATAAGGATTATAATCTATGCTTACACTGACAATTCGTGAACTAGTTCCAATTTCTAATAAGATAAAAAAAAATAAACCTAATCCAAATACAATTAAATATAAAAATACTAAGTAATTATATAAACAAGCTTGAAAGCGACTCTAAACCCCAATTTAAAAATAATAAAATAATAATAATTAACCAGTAATAATAACAACAGTACCGTTCCACGTAAGAATCATGCAGTCATTGATTAAAAGTGCAATTATATTTTACCTTGACCATTTACAAGAACTTCCATAGCGAACATTTGTTTTTGAAAAAATATTTTAGCACACTTTCGGCCAAATTAGCAAAACCTCTCAGGAATCTATTTTGTTCAAAATAATGACATGAAAATCACACCACTTTGAACTGTTGTGTACATCTAAGTATTTGGCTGATCTAAATGATTTAGCTTTTACTTACAAATGTATGATTATCTGTATGTTGAAAAAGAAAATTAAGCATTTGTACAGATTTCTACCCTACTAACGGTCGCCATGGAAACACCCATCAAGTAGAAATTACAATGTCATAAAATGTATATCAATTTTGAATGGTTCTCACTTCTGTCTCTGACACAGACGCTGTGGCCTTTCCTGGTGGTAAGAATCCGTGAGTGCTGGGAACAGGACTTTCTCATTGGTTGTAACCCTTCTGAAGTCGCCTAAAATTAATTTTAACCCTTTCACTGATAGCTTCAACATCCGTGAGAAAACCTGTATTTTCATACTTGCTCACTAAACACATGAAGTATCATATATATGTATCACTTATTACAACCTTGACATTGCTATGAATTCAAGATGGACGCCATTGAACCATGTTAATATTCATAAGATCATTAATATACTACGTGTGATGACGATTTCAGATGAAAATCAGCATAGTATTTTATTAACTTCAATTGACTGGAAATTCTATTTCGTGATTGTGAAAAGAAACACACTATATATATACATATATTCTACAAGCTGTAGGCTATCTGTTAACACAAATATCGTGTTCATATCATGATCGGTCGCCGAGGTAGGCTATATTAGTTTGAACATGGTGGGGATTAATCTCAATATACCATTTTTGACGCCTTGAAAGAAATGCGTAAACTATGTTTTCATTTTGATATATTCGCTCAAACTTACCCTTCTCCCGACGTCATCAGAACCGGTGGACGTCGGGCCTGATGTCACATGACAAGAGCGACTGGCATACGAATAGTCAATGTTAGAACAACCCCTGACACTCCGGCAGAGAGACTCGCACATCTTACGACCATACGGCTGTTTGCAAATGTGGATGCTGTTATCACTAGGCACAGATACATTCACGGAAATACAACTCAAACCAACGAATACGAACATATATCTGCAAACAGTCCAAGCCATGATGTGTGGATACCACCAAGCTTAGCTAGATATCTGAAAAGAAAATATCGTCAATGAGATTGAACAGCATCAAAGAACGTAGCAATGAGTAATTTAAACGTGGCCAAAACTCAATATTAAGGCTACTCAACAGTGGCAGATATAAAAGGCATATATATCGTACTTGGAGGAATATTCCAGTTCTTCAAAAGTCGCATGTTCTAAATATAATTATAATATTAATAATAATAATATATACATTCATATAACGGCTCAAATGTGCTTTGGGAAATAGTCAAATAATGAATAATGAACATCCAACTAAACTATCTTCAAACATAATCAACTAACGTTGCACAATAAACCTTTCATGCAATATTACATTTTATGGATATGTTTTCTATATACTTTACTAATTTGGAAAATATTTAAAATATATCTACTATTATAAAATGGTGCTGTATTCTCAATGAAAACTGTTATCTGTTCGAAAAATAACAACGGTATTTTTTCTCTCTAAATATATAGACCTTTTTTTCAGATACCGCCAAGGTATTCTGAACACAAAGGAGTACGGGACATTGGAAGGGAATTCGCAATTAAACTGATCTAAGTGTCAGAAGGATGGTAACCAATGTCATTGTTAGGGATACTTAATTAGGGAATAATTTCTAGATACGGTTAAAATCATTTGTTGGTGACCTTTGACTTATGCAAAGATGCCCTTGCCACTTTTAGGTTTGGCGCATACTAGTAGTTAATCATCAGATCATGCCTTAATCTTTGCACAGGTTTTGGCGGGTTTTACAAAGGTTGTGCACAGGTTTTAGGGAGGTAGCGTAATAGTAGGACGTTGTACTTCGGAGCCAATGAATCCGGGTTCAAATCTCATCACAGTGGCCCGGAATCAATGTTCACGAAAGTAACATTTCTGACCAATCGTAGCAACTTCGCGACATTCCGGATTGTGCACAGGCCTATGCATATCTGTGGATGTCGTTTGGTTGATGAACCGAATAATTTATGATATTATAACAATATAAGACGCGCTATCAGCAGTAGGCCTACGATGGAAATGCAATTATCATCATGGATCCATTGTCACATAGCGCTGAACGATTCACATACACCAACAATACCAGCCGGTGCTCGCAGGAATAAGTAGGCCTACTGCAACATTAAGCGCTACATATATGTTAGGGGTTGTGACCATATATTTACAAATCTATATCTTCTATATGCAGCTGGTTTCTTGAGCGTTTTAATCCTACCTAGAGTGGTAAACGCACTAATGTTCTTGTGGTACCAGCTAACATATTTAGCGATTCTTGGCTGATTCTTGAGGAAAACACACACTATCTGTTGGTTGACGATGATGGTTTATTGGTTGACAGGCTTCAGATGTTATCCGGCAAATAGCTTGAATATTCCTTAATTCCCGACTTCATAATTTCTACTCACTTTTGTTGTGAGGGAAGCTGTTCTTTAAGTCCGAAATACGTTTGAGGGTTGCCAAAAATAGCAACGTGCCTTAAGCTTATTCAACACGTTGCCAGCCTCGAACTCCCGTCTATGGATTTCTCCAAGCTATTTATGCCTTTCTCAATATAGTTCATACCCAATAAATCTAGTAGCGTGTCAGTCCCAGAGCTGTTACGGTTGATCACACTACTGAATTATAGTATTTTCAGTTTCACTACAAACTCATACCTTAAATGCAGTTTAAAAATATTAACCCCAAACTAATTATTTTATTGATCTAATCTAGTAGCGTGTCAGTCCCAGAGCTGTTACGGTTGATCACACTTCTGAATTATAGTATTTTCAGTTTCACTACAAACTCATACCTTAAATGCAGTTTCCAAATATTACCCCCAAACTAATTATTTCTAATTAACTTACAACTCATTAATATAATGTCCTGCCTAAGATACTTCATAACGGTTGCTAACACTATCTCTTAATTACATATTATAATTAGTGTCTTACCTGTAGTGTTTCTTCTAATGAACAAGCTGGGCTGGTATACATGACCATATTCTCATCTCAACAAGCAATGTCAACTTGCGCTTGTATTTATTCCATAGAACATGTTATTAATGCACTATTTTATGCTGATTGGTTCATAAGTTAAAACAATTAAAATAAATTGAAAATATATTATTGATATTGCATGAGAAATGAGATAAGTTTTATTTAACAAAAGTGCATCTTTAATAATCATGAGTAATATGCATCAAACATTAAAATCAACCAAAAATAGGCCTACTGAAAGTAAAAAGAAACTTCGCACACGATGGACTTAGCATAATTGTCTTCATGAACTATATTGTGCTTGACTTGCTAAGCTACAGTTTAGTTTTTAGAATACATGTCCAAGCATTGCTGTATTTTTATTGACTGACAAGTCCTGTCATCTGGAAGACTGACAGCCCACGATAGCTACTCTTAGCCTACATACCTATATACCTATACACCATCTGTACTGTTGTCGGGTTTCGCAGGTTAACTTCAACATTCAGCGCTACGGATGTTGTGGGTTTTCTTCTGCCATAAAGTTTGATAAACTGACAAGCTGTTAAATAAATAAAAGAATCGTGAAAGCGGCTCTATATACACATTTTAAAACAAAGAATAAGGTATTTTCAAATGCTAAAATAAAAATAAAAGGTATTTTCAAATGCTAAAATAAAAAATAAAAATGACAACGTTAACAGCTCAGTTCACTCAAGGAACACATTACGACAGATTTTATTCCAAATAATTATATATTCCGCCGACAGTAGGCCTATACATGCTTTTAGAACAGTATAAGAATCAATGGTGAAAGAACAAGTGGAATAAACCATCATTCGAAATAAAAAAGACTAGCAGACAATGACCCACCCACAAGCGGTACTTTGAAAATAATTGTGCTTTCAAATATGAACAATTGGTGTTTTTAACAATCATTGATTATTATATGTATTTTCTGTCAATAAACGACCATTCATAATCTCCAATCGTTATTGTTATTTTTGTTGTTATATAATGGACCCGACCGACTGAACAAAATATCAAATACTATTGATTTATATTTTCGACGGTTTGGTCCCATTTAAGACGGTGAGATTATGACACCTATTAATTGGTCAGACCAGTTGTCCCATTTAAGACAGTTGGTTTTTCGTATGT
>JAUTBR010119653.1:0-10728 GCA_032361205.1 Pseudorimula midatlantica
TCTCTCTCTCTCTCTCTCTCTCTCTCTCTCTCTCTCTCTCTCTCTCTCTCTCTCTCTCTCTCTCTCTCTCTTACATAATACCAGACAGACACCTATACATGTACATCCTCTTCCCAATAAGTATCCATACCTCCTCCACCTACTCCTCCACCTCCTCCTCCTCCTCCTCCTCCTCCACCTCCTCCTCCTCCTCCACCTACTCCTCCTCACACAGCTGTCTACATTCAATATTAGCACTTAGCACAAAAGGGTCGGATATCTGTAAAAATGACGCCAGACAAGACCTGACACAATACTTCCTATTTTTACATCCTGTAATATTTTTTCGCCCCCATTTGGGAGACGGATCCCATGGATGACGACCGACCGGCCAAGTGAACCTATTCATAAATCCGGGGGATGAGCACCATTAGGTATTTGAATGTGCTCGAGACAGAAGCTGTCAACAGCCGACTGGAAGAGGGACAAAGCCAAACCACGAGGAAACCTATACACCTTTGGGTAATTGGATGTTTGCTTCTGGAGATGTCCAAGAGTGTCACTACTTGGACGGGGAACCACTGGCCGTGATGCTCAATGGGTATCGCCATTTCCACAGAAGTGATATCTGGACAACTGATGGGTTATGCTGCTATTTCGGGATGCGGTACTTAGGCACTGTCACTGTACCAGTTTGTGAAAGTTTATATGTTACTAGCTGGAAATCTAGACCTTCTAGCACTGGAAACAAAAACCTTACATTAATATCTATTTGGATTTTAGTATATCTTACTTAGAAATGAATGAAAGCTTATATGTACTGTATATCTCAACCGTCTAACACTGTAAACTGAAACATTGTATTAATATCAATTTTTGATATTAATATATTTTATTCAGAATTGACTGAGTGTGTGAGTGAATGAGGTTAACATTGTGGGAATCGTTCACCAAATACAAAGAAATAAATGGAGATGGGTAGTCAAGTAAAGAGTCTATTTGTAAATGCATTAATATCTATATCTACCATACATCTATATCCATAACCACGTGAAAAATTCCCACTGTGACATAAAATAATAAATCACTCACTACATCCATAATCATATCAATATGGATGGGTATTCTCAAACGTAAGCAATTCTCCATACAAATACGATGAGATGCAGTATTTTAGTGCATAATCCTACTTTTAGTGCATAATCCCACTTCTAGTGCATAATCCCATCTCTAGTGCATAATCCCCCAAAACTACCCTCATTTACCACAGCTAAACAACCCCATGAATTCAAACTGCAAACAACCGTACAAGGTTTCAACATCGACACACAAGCTTAAAATTTAATTAACGGCTTTAACTTCACCAGACAAGACCTGTGAGCTTCCACTATCCTTCGGTCCCCGTGCTTCTACTGCAAGATGATATTATTGTAACATAAGTGTCATCAATAAACAAAATCATCGAGATAAGTACACATCTGTGATTTCCAGCGTCGACAACAAAGTGCTAGGGTTTCACGTGGCACGCACGGAGATGAGAGGTCGGCTTTCATCGGGTCGTCCGTTGTCGACTAAGAACAAGATCGGTAAACAGAAGTTCATGAAACGACCATGCTCGAGAGTGGAAAGACAGGGCAACCGGGGCAACTGGATGATGTTCTGTAGGTTCTGGTGGCAAGGGGGCATGACTTTCCATGCTTACAGACAGTGTTCTGTGCGGATTTGAGAATCACTAGAAACTTCAGCGTCAGAAAGGCGATGATTAGGGTTAAAGGTGCACTTCCAAGTTTGAAGCGATGAACTTTTAAGAATTGTTGGCAACCTTCAACTGTATATCAAATACAGTAGAGTCAACAGAGACGACGGAAATTCACAAAAGCTTGGCTAAACGTGTCAATATCATGGTATATATTATTAATATTTCTATTTGAAAGCGCATTGGAAGCGATGAACTTTGAAGAATTGTTGGCAACCTTCAACTGTATATCAAATACAATAGAGTCAACAGAGAAGACGAAAATTCACAAAAGCTTAGCAAAACATGTCAAGATCACGGTATATATACTATTGATATTTCTGACCCTTGAATTAGTACAACTTTTGTTGATATTTGATGCCAACTTTGTTACGACCTCTGGTGAAAAGTGTATGTCTTTGTGTCTAGTACATAACAAGCTAAGTCTCCCTAGTGGGATACATATATGACTTGCTGTGGAACGCGATAGATTTGTGGGAGGCCATGAAATTGAGTAATTGCATGAATACTACTGTCAGTAAGCCCAGAGTAAGTCCAGACAGGGTTGCAAGGAACCCACGACGGTCAACTCTTATATACGCATTTATGAATATCCATTGTAGAACTCAATCACTCTGAATTAACCACAATTCAGTGGATTCTATATATTCCATTCCATCAAAAATCTTATCCCAGTGGCGGAAAGCTTGAAAATGCATCTCTAGTAGCGAGGCGAGACATAAAAACTGTTCCACTCCATGATACCCTGCTCCACTGGCAGCTAAATCATTTTGTACTTCCTGTATCTAAAGTTGAATCCTATTACGAGGTGTTAACCGAGAAAAATATGACAAATTTTGTGTCTAAATGTATTATCAATGCTAGTTGATAACGCTGCAGCTAAGAAGATTTCGGAATTAAATCTTTCTTTTCACGGTTCGAGAGATTACATGGCCGTTGTAATGCTAGTTGATGCCTGTGGAGCCGTCAACTAACATGGCAGCCATGTTTAATGTCACATATTACTTCCCCTACAACATCTTCCAATCACCTACTACTGCCTATGCAACTAACTGTAACCTATACTTTAATCTGGAACTCACCATTAGGAGCTCTCTGCTGACAGCTTACAGTGACTGCGGCAGTAGACCAGGATTAATATTTGATGAAAGTGTCACTATAACTAGGGAAGCCTGCATTGCTAATCATCACTCTTGTCTATGCCACCGCTACGGTTGCATTAGCTTTGTCAACCTGTCACTAATGCTAAAAACCTGTCCAGTATATTTTTTGGGTACTTTTATAATTTAGAACGCATGCAGCGCTGTCGCGGCTGAGCATGTTAAACTTTAGTGTATTTTTTCCGAATTGAAACATGGGGAAGTGTTCAACTTTGATATAAGCAACTGATGGTATTATTCTTTTTTCAGTGTCTCTGATCTATATGAAAAGGCAAAAAAAAGGTAAAATTTGGTTGTATTACGATTGTAGGTTGTATTTGCAATGTAATTCAGACCATGTTTTATTGAATGACCCCAAAATAAAAGTGAAAAGAAGAAAACCCAATAAAATGATTACATATATATGCTCAAGGTACAAGTAACTATTTTAATCTTTAATTTTTTCACAGTATTTCATTGATAATCTTTTACAATATAGGTAAAAAACACACAAATACTTCACATAAGCAAATTAACATTAATTCCAATAAAGATTACCATCTTAAATAATACATTACATCCTGCTATTTCTGTTAAAAGAAAGAAAAACAATTTTCGAGGCATTGTTTCGTACTTAATTATTTGTATAGATTTTGCCCCCAGTTAACCTCTTGTGTCTCAGATGTGTAACCTTGCCCTCTACCATTAGTGTTCAGACGTTAGAGTTGTCATGGCTAAAGTGTGACTGTATGTCTCTGTAGATCTATTGGGTAGTTTGGAGGTAACTTTAAACACAGCGGAGAATTCTACAGGTATTGTATGTCAGTCTGAATTCCTTCATCTCCGTATTGGGCTGAGTTACAATGCTAATGGTGTGTGATAGAATACAGACATACACAGGTCTAAGTCTGGCCAGACGAGATAAGTGTCATGAGAATGAGATAAGTGTCATGAGAATACGTTTGGAGATCTTTAAATCCCAAAATATCTCTCTGACTTGTGTCAGTTTTATCATTTTATATTTGCTAATTACTTCCTTTGAGTTTCACGTAAACATTTGCTGAGATGATGCAATATAATATGTGCAATGCCATTTACTAATTGGCATACAAGAAGTGTCGTTAAAACTTTGAAAACAATGTTATGTTATTTGAAGTTAAGGGCTTTGAGAAAGGATTTATTTCTCTCTCCCTTTGAAAAGCTCAAAAAAATAGAAAAGCTAGCAATTTAGAAATCAATATTTAAAGTTTCAGTATTACGTAATTTGCTTCAATACTATGATCTTAACTAATAGAGTTGCAATGTAGCGATACTCAAATGCGTTGCCAATGTCATATTTGATTGAATTCAACAAAGTAAAAGATAACATAAGATAACATAATAATAAATGTGAACACTTAAAACATCAATCACTTCATGAAAACCGCTTTTAACTAAAGATGTTCTCTATTGATGAGAGATCCATTCCTATTTATAACCACTCGGTGAAATGTGGTTGGACAAAATAAAGATGTTTAACTTTCCACAGCATAAAGACGCTTGAAGCTGCAGAACACAAACCGCATCTATCTTGCTTGGCGTGAGCCTGGGGAACAGTTCAATAAGCTTGGAGCTACGGAAGTAGTAAAACAAAACAAAACTCAAATGGGATTTCTTAATTAACTCCCAAGAACAATAAAAGTTCTGGGTTAGTTCTTGTGAAATGTAGTAGATAATTTGGAGGCCGAGGATCCTGAGGGTGCCATAGCACCAGGTAATAGGATGCGCGTCTCCTGTATACTCAATACCCTGGGACTTTCCTATGTCATCGTAAATAGTTCCGCAAGCAAGCCACATAACACTTAGCTTGTTCCTAGGTATTAAGTCCCAATTGTAACATTAGAATCTTGGAAAAAATCCATTTGTCTATAACTGCTGACCTTTTAAACATTGTAGATATACAATTATTGTTCTGAATTTAATTTGCAATTGTTGTTTCTTTGCTACTTTTGTATAGAAGTCCGAAATCAGTTCGAATTTGGAATGCAATTAAAACACGAATTTTTAAAATATTGTTGTTTTTCTGTGACTTTTGAATAGATTAGTTTAGGAGTCGGACAATTGTTTCAAATTTGCAATGTAATAAAAAATATGAATTAATATAATATGACTAGTTTCTAATTGGTAAATTCACAATAAAATAATCCTCAAGGGAATGTACAAATCACCATATGATCAGGATTTGACCGATACAAACAACTGGTGTGAAACCCCAGTGTCAAATACTCTGGATTTTGGAATTTACAGGGGACCCGTCAATATTTCAATTAACAGGTTGGACACTGTGGGGAGCATTCATTGTAATGAGATATTTATCGAAGTATTCATTAGTCCGACCAGGATAATTATCTGTCCGTTGTCCACAATGTAGTGCGGTCACACGGTCCGAAAATGAGCTCACAAACATGATTAACATCACATTGTGATTCTGACCATTCCATTGTCTGTTGCGGGATGTTTCATTGTCTGTCAGGGTTTAGGAATTTAGCTAGTACTGAAGAGTGTGATTGACTTAGTCAAATCTTCTTTCGATTTCCTGAGTTATTAGTGAACTCCATGATCAATTTCCATATTGTAAAATGGATGACATGGGCGATTAAAACAGGATTCCAGTGGCTACATCTGACTCACCCTGAAACATGTATTGCTTCCTTCAGGGTAGCCAGAAATTGTGACTATTAAAAAATATATAACATCCCATATATGATTTTTATTTTATTTTATTTTATTTATTTCCCATTCATGTTTTTACATAGATAATATATAGTTGTATCATATACATGTACACTTGTGCGATTTTAATCAATCTGATTTTCTTTATTTGAAACTGTGCATACAAATACTGTGTTACAATTGTAAAACAAGCACATAACTAGACAAATGTAACAAAGAAAGAAACTGCAACACAATTACTAAATTAGCCATGTTTTAGTTTGCCAAAGTTCACACAATAATACAGTAAAAAAAAAAATACTCTTCATCGTTGGAATTCAATATCACCACAATATATTCTATTAGCGTATAATAATGAAACAATTGACTTTTTTAGTAATTCTGTGTTTCTTTTACAATATCTGTCCATCTCGTCTCACAAAACAAACAGACCAGTGAATATCTATCCCATTGTGCAGGACAGGAAAGAAATGCATTCCAAAGTACGCAATCGGTAAAAGAAGAAAGATAACGTAATTGTAATGGCTCAATACCATTAACCAAGAAATATGTGACCTTTCTCCATTGGAAACATATGTTGAATGTTGTTAAGCAGAATAAGCAGGCTTACATTCCATTTATAGGCCTCAAGGGGTTCTGAATGGGGAACCTACAAGAAATAGTTGAAACCAATGTCATCAGATACTGTCTCTGTCCGACATTCATTTGTTTTAATTACAACTATACATGTCATAGTGCTTGTTCTTGGGTCTTGAACTAAAGATGGAATTGCTGTTTTATTATCCTCTCGGGATCTCGGAAGGAATTGCAATGATTGACTTTTATCCCTTGGTTGCAAAATACTCTTAAAGTTTGCTATTTATCGTGGTTCTTGTACTTCTCCCAGACTGTTAGGAATTGCTGAGCCCCCATGGTCCCAGAACATCTCCACATAAAATCTCTGATGATATTTGACCTTATGGAAGGTATTAAGATGCTAGAGACTATCCATCTGTACCTTGGCAATGCAATTATCATCCTTGGTCTGTCAGTGTCAGCCAGTGCTAGCATGTGTACTGCAACATTCAGTGCTATGGATGTTGTGGGTTTCCTTCTGTCCCGTAACGCGAATACAAACAAAATATTGAAGCTTGCTATAGAATAAAATATTTATGAATAATGTTCTGTTGTGTAAATAGTTCACACAACAAACATTGGCCTCTTGAAATAACACATTGATATTGTTGCTCATAGAAAAATAGCATATACCTATGAAAATGAAATGAACATAAATATATTAAGATAATGAACAAAATGTTCCATATTTTCTCGAGATAACTTTCACCTATTTATTTCTATATTTGAAACTATCAATAACCTTTTTCCCCACGTACCAAATGAAATGGTTAAAAACAATACCTTTTAAGTTCTCATCTGAGAGCATCAGCCATATCAGATAGCTGGCAACTATACCAACAACAAGAAAATGAATGGCTTCGATATCTCTACCCTTTGTATAGATAACGCATTATCGGAACAATTATTCTTTTTCTGCTGGACGTAACAGGGAAATATAAACTATTTTATCATGGCTACCGCTCTTTCTACATCACAGACAGTCTAGGATTAACCCTCGGCTCGCCTGCATGTCTATTCTGGACTATCTTTCTAATGACAGCATCAAAGACAGTGCACCACTCAAAGCAAATTGCAGCCGAGGTAATGCCCAGCAGCCAGGGTTTAGTCACAGTAGCCCTGGAGCCTTGCAATACCGTCCATCCAGCAACATCCATCATGACAAGGCCACAATGGCCCAGCGCCTGTGATCGTTGGAGCATGAAATGCAATTATGTCGCCTCCATATGGAAGTGTATTAGAGAATTGTTAAGTGCAGAGGTCCCATAAACCCAGTGCCATTCTGGAAACCTGAAAATTCCATGAAATAAAACCCCCGAATGCGAGGATGTGTGGCTATCTAATGCGTTTCGACGACCTGTTAACAAAGAATGCAGCATATGGAGTTGTTTCCACCAGGCTCCGTTGCATTCTGAGGTCATCAGGTCAAACGAGGTGCAACTTCTGGAGGCCTGGTTACTTGAACCGAGATGAGGCGAGATGAGGTGTTACTAACATCAGAATGTGCCAGCGAAGCATGGCATGGAGAAACAAGGGCATGCAGTGTTACTAACAGGTCAAGAAACCGTTCAATTTCTGACAGCTGCCAATGAAGAAGGTATGACGGTATGACCTTTGTAGTTGAAGCTGTGTTACCAGCAGGTCAAGAAATGTCTCGGATTTCTCAGCTACCAACAACAAGGTATTGCAGCGTTACAAACAGGTCAAGAAATGGTTCAATTTCTCACAGCTACAATACAAGTGAATTATTGTTTTACGTTACAGCAGGAATCTTTCGCCCATTATGTGATGATTCACTGTTACAAACAAGAAGGTATTGCAGTATGACCTTCACAATTGAAGCAATGTTACAAACAGGTCAAGAAATAGTTCAATTTCTCACAGATACCAATAGGAAGATCATAATGGTATGAACATTGTAGACAAAGTGTTAATTAAGCTAAAGGTTTCAGGGCTGTAGAGAACTGGCGGTGTTACGAACAGGTCATGAAACCATTCAACTTTTGACCAGTCTGTCTGAGAACGGCAGATCTCACAGGCCGATTACTTCAACTGTCTTTATTATTTCCTCCGGCAACTTCATCAGGACAAACCACATCCTGTAATAATGGCCACCGTCATCTGAACAGACTCGTATTAATCTCAGAAGGTTTGTACAATCCAGTCCTAGTTGTCACATCCCTGTTTACACGTCACCCGCTTGTCGCGGGATTGTGTTTGTATGTACGCTTGGGCACGACAATCAATTTGCCCTGTCGTGTTACCAATTTAAGATCCATCTTCAGTCCAACATCGTGACAGATTGTATCGGGTGTCTGCGCATTGGTTGTAAGTAACTTAAGGATAGGATGGAGAATTTGTTAAAATATTTATCAAAATGTAAGCCATCGATTTATTGGGAAGCGCTAAATGTTGAGCCATATTTTAATCTTGACTGAAGCTCTTAATGACTGATGAGAATTAACTGAAAACAGACTGACAATCGGGTGTCATGGTATCCAAGCAATTCTGAGCATGCCATTTTGTAATTTATTATTATAATGTATTATTTACAATCCATTTTGTAGTTTATATTTACAAAACAATCACATGTTCAGTTAACCTATCAAAACCACAACATCAATACTTGATGATGAAATAATGCTTGACATCACAGCGTGAATGTTTCATTTATAGGCGACGGACATTAACACATGGATAGTAGCACAGTATTTAAATACTTATCAATCATACTGAACATATCATAAAACAATTTATTTATAATCTATTAAACAGTTGAAAGAATAGACTGAAAACTAATATTCTCCAAAGACACCAACAATGTTACATAGAACCAAAAAAAAAGTCACGATTATTGATAACATTCCAGAAATCCTGACGAAAACAGTAAAAATATTTTAACATGAATATTTCAGGGAGCGGCATTTGTCCGTGGGACTTGTGAAGTGCACCTACTCACGAATCTTCTAGTGCACTGCCCACTGTTCCCAGAAAATATTCATATCAAATTAAAAATCTCCGCAATTCTGTCACGGCCAATTATGAAACATTTCGTCAGGCACTAAGAAAATACTGAGGAACTGCCTGATAAAATCAAAGTCTGTCCAAGTCTGGTAATTGCTTGTGAAGACTTGGGGGAAAATTATAAAATCGTCAGCTGGTATTTGATTGGGCGGACATTGCAGATGGTGAAATTTTAGGTGAAATGCTCATCAAATTCATATCAATGATGTAATTCACGTGAATTTATTATTTTGTATGTGATTTAACTGCATTTTAAAAGAATATCTATATTACAATAAGCTACCTACCAGATGTCCAATTTGTGCCGAAATTTGAAGACAATTTTGTTCAAATTTAAAGCAAGATTCTTTTAATAAATTATGCTGCTGTAGTAAATTTATACAGAAAAACTAAAGATTCAAATGACAATGTTAGAACATTTAATATAGAATTGCCATTACATGTATAAAATATATAAATAATAATTGTAAATGGTATATACTCATTATGTGGCATAGATTTAGTGTCAGTGTTAAATGCTAATTCTTCCTTTAAACTGGTCGTCTCCCTTCAACAATTACTACCAAAGCGGCACATAGTAGAATGACAAAAACAGTTTAAAATTTCAGCAGCTTAAACATGGACTGCATGAATGTAATCATATCCAGATTATTGTATCATGGTTGAGTATATCAATTGCCAAATACCTCTTCATGTCATCGTGGTAACAACCTGTGTCACGGAATTCCTCATTTTACCTGTTTATCACCAGCTTAAGCATGGTACATTAACTTCGGAACCTAATAACCCTCGACGATGTACAAATAATCTATGCTGTACCCTTGCACCCTTGATTGGTTGGTTGGTTGATTTGGGGTTTAAAGTCACTTTCTAGAATCTTTCACTAATATCATGACTTGTTGCACCCTTGAAGTACGAACATTTACACATTTCATGATTCCAACTAACTGTTGTTCATTTTGAATTCATATTGCTAAAATATTATTTTTTTAAAGTTTTAGCTCTAGGGGAGATGATCAATGACATGAAAGGATATTGACTTCAGGATAAGCTCTGCGTACCAGATCACAGATCCACAAAACGGTCGTAGTATTACGAGAGTCGTAACTCCTATACGTTAGCATAAAGTTACTAAGGAGTTACGACTCTCATAGCGCTATGATTGTTTTGTGGAAGGTGGGCCAGTACAGGTAGATCGTTATCCGTGTCCGTGGAAACATTATCACCTGCAAAACCAGGTACGCTAGCAATGGATACTATAACACGGGGCTAGTCACGAAAAACTGACCAAAACAGTTCGGGAGAATGTTTGAAACCCAATTGTTAACCCATTGTCCATGGTTCTGATATTGGTGTGTGACAGGAAATAATGTAGTCCCTAGTTGGACTTAAATCTGGTCAAATGTAATTTATATCTGAAATAATAATAATAATAATAATAATAATAATAATAATAATAATAATAATAATAATAATAATAATAATACTAATAATAATAATAAT
>JAUTBR010119875.1:0-10722 GCA_032361205.1 Pseudorimula midatlantica
TTGGTTATTTGTCTACCAAACAGCCGTGGAAAGGTTTTTAGAAGTGCAAACATGATTTTATATATGTCAAGTGAATGCATTTTGCAGTTGTAGCTAAGAAATAGTCCAAAACAACCATAAATATCTGTGATATTATGCCTTTAAGAGATAATTCACTAATTTGACAATATTGTTTTCAGAAAAAGGCTGAGGAAGCTCACAAGATCCTGGAGAAGATGGGGCCTAAGGTGGAACTGGTAGGTTGCTGTCTTCTATTTACCTAGAACAACACTCTATATAAGACTACATGCATCTGTGATGAACATTGAACATACTTAAATATCATAGTGTACATACACGATACAAGAACTGAAGTGCAATATTGGTTAAAGTACCTGCCGTTTGTAATTACATGAATCACTTTCTTCACAGACCTGAGGAGAACATCTTGTCATCCACACCTTTCATAAGACTGAAAATTTAATTAATTTTTTATCATTTGTACATGTTGCTAAAGTTGACAGAAGCAGTAAGACAGCAGTGAGTACTGAGATGCAAAAAGCACATAGTGTAATGTACTGCTACAGGACTATGTTTCTATGTTTACAGCCTTTATACCACCAGCCTTCAGACACACCCATCTACCACGAGAACAAGAAAACGTAAGTGTTGTTCATTACCTGTTGCTATCGTACTAATGCAGGTAATCACTTTTTGTGATTCTTTTACTAATTGGTTCATATGTATGACACTTAGATGAAACTCGGATTATCATATTCAATTCACATAGCAAAGCAGAGGAAGTACCGTAGATCTAGTCCCGAAGTTACAAAACATTTTATATGGGTTGAGTTGAGCCTGAAATCGTACTCAAGGACATATCGTAATCTTGTTGACTGAACAGGAGTTAGCTGTTTTGGTATTTTGTGCAATTTGGTAGCTTTTTCATTATCTTTCTATTAATATTGTGTCCATTTTCAGGTTTCAAGTGTTCAAGAAGCGACTGATCCTACACTTGAAGAAGAGGAACCAGGCTCGCAAAATAAGGGTCAGTCTAGACAGATTCCTTTAACCCTCTATCTGCTGAAGACGACTTAAGTTGCCCGATCACATGCAGATATAGAACACTTTGATTAAATTCAGCAGTGAGAAGGTTAAGCTTCTAAATGCTGGTGGCATCTATGGTTGCCTCCATGTCGTGTATTGAATTCTGTTAATATTTCTGAATATCCAAGTATGTAACATTAGGATTATGGTATTGTGAAAAGGAATAATAACGCAGAGCATGTTGTTTTTGTATTCACAGGAGAGGTATCTGACAGAGAGATATGACCAACTCATGCAGAGATGGCTGAAGAAAATGGAACGGCTGGAAAACAATGCCAAAAGAAAGTAAGAAACATCGACGATCTGATCTGATCCTATCCTCTTGAAAAGCAGCAACTGCATTAACATTGGCTTTTGGAAGATGCAGATTAAGGAAACTATGATGGAAGTACATTACCTCCCTTGAATTCCAGTAGTACTATTCTCCTATCAACTCATTGATTTCCACCCAAGTTGCTTCAGATTGAGGCGAAGCTTTGGCTTCTCAACTGATTTACAACTCTTTGTCATGTAATCCTTTCGATCCTGCGCCAGGATGTCTGAAGTTTTATTTTCTATTTCCAGAGCTAAAGATGCCAAAATGAGAGAATTTTACGAGAAAATCTTCCCAGAAATAAAGAAGTCTAGAGAGGACAAGGAAAGATTTGCAAGGTACGGATTTGTTCAAATTTATCTGTACAGAAATCTGGAAGTATTCCTTCACCAGCTGTGTTATCAATCGTCACACAGGTTGTGATTCCTTGATACCATACAGCCAGAGACCTAAATTTATGTGGAAGCCATATGAGATGAAAACTTAGATGATAGAAATCTAATTATATGATAAATGCACGAGAGACTATCATAATCAATCAGGATAAGATTGAGGTGTACTGCGGCAGTGAAGTTATCATTATTTGTTTGACATCAATACCAGAGAGTGCTCACAAGTTGACTTAAACACCTTGTGCTACAGGTGTTGGAGGTTTCCTCCTCCCTTAACCCTCTCCCTGCTGGATTAGACGACACAGGCACTGCTCTTTAGGGCATCTCCAGTTGCCTCCAGCAGCGAGAGGGTTAAAATGATAAGCTGTCATATGAGAGAATTTCCAATAAAAGAAATACATAACATTTTAATATATAAATAAATATGTTAAATAAATTTAAGAGAGATTTATGAAATAATATAAATAAATTGTGATAACTGACTTGTCCTAACCCACGATGCAGCCCAATGTGATTGAGCTGACGCTTTTCTGCCACCCGCCACGTTGCAACATTTATTGTTTCACTTTGCTTCCTCAGTAGGGTGGGTGCCCGCAGCAGCATCGCATACGCTCGGAGCGAGGCGGAGCTGGAACAGATCATGGACGGACTGCACGAGCAGGAGGTTTGTCACGTAGTTAGCGTCATGTCACGTGTTGCATGCCCACCCGTGGCGGACTGCAGGCCATCGGCTGGCTGGACCATCCCCGAGATCACCGGCACACGCTTCTTGTCGACAAGCATGTAGTCTCGCTCATCGTTTAATGTTGGCTGTTTCATAAAGCAGGCGGTAACACAGTGGTAGAGCGTCGGATTTCGGAGCCAAATATCCTCCCGAGTTTGAAACCCGTCCAATGGATTACCTTTAGCTGAAGCTACATTTCCGACACGATCAGGACAAGATGCATTGTCTGTAGTGTCACCCCGGCCCTGCTCCTTTCTAGCTCTTCTGTCTGTACTTTCTGTCCGATGCATGCGCAGTTACTAAGGATCAACACCGCACAGTGTAACTACGCATGCGTCGGACAGAAAGTAGAGACAGAACAGCTAGAAAGGAGCAGCCCCCTCTACTGTAGTATTGCCCTGTTCCTTGGTTCATAAATACTAGCCGATGCTCAGTGCTACGGGTGTTTCAGGTTTCATCCTGCCATAAAACCAACCAGTCGTGATATGAGTGAAATAATCCTGAAAGCGACTCTAAACCCCAATTGAACCTTCCAAAATAATGAGAGCTATTATATCTGCAGTTACTGGACAACACAGTCAAGACTTGTACTTTTTTAAAGATATATCTGTTTTGTGGAGCAGGGTATAGTTTCTCGAAGCTCCCATATCCACTATGAGATCATAGTGCTCTCGTAAGTGCACGATTCCCATGATGGTTACAGAGTCATTATGGTCTCGTAGTAGATATGAAAGCTTTGAGAAATGATATCATGGAGCGTGCTGATGTTCGTTATTGCTTACTGATATACAGTGTATATCCAAGCTATGTTTAGTGTACTTTACATTGACGCTTTTTGTACATTTGTCTGCAATGTTAGTCGAAATATATTCGTGGCTACTGCTTCAGATATATATACATGTCAGCAACATTGCTTATGTAAATATGTTATTGGCTACAAATGTGTGCATGAATTTGGCGATTGGGCAGTGAATGTTATACTATCAAAATGTTGTGAAGCGAATGTTATACTATCAAAATGTTGTGAAGCGAATGTTGTACTATTAAAATGTTCGGAAGTAAATGTTATACTATCAAAATGTACATCAATCCTAGGTAAAGTTTTACAATTTCTGGAACTGGGAAACACATAAATATTATTAACAAATATGAAAATGTTTTTCAAATATTAGTTTGATAATTTGGTCTATTTTACATCGCAGGTAAGTTGAGATTGTTCTCAGCTAAAAGGTTCAAAATGATAGTGACATGTAGATTTAAGTATTCCTTAAAATGTATTAATTACGATATTTTTTACATTCATTTCAGTATATTAATAATGGAACTCAGGTTACTCATTTATAGACTATATGGTAAATGCCTTAAATATTCCTACAATAATTTTTATCAACAACTGAATCAGTTGCGTAGACAGATATGTCTGTGCGCGTCACGAGTACACAGAGCGTACGTTACACTACTGACTTGGTCTCCCAGGAAGAAGACAAGAAGATGAGAAGCTACGCAGTGGTGCCGCCGATGATGTTGGACGCCAGACAACGCAAGATGCGCTTCATCAACAACAACGGCCTGATCGAGGACCCCATGGCGGAGTACAAGGAGCGGCAGATCGTCAACAAGTGCACGTGGGGCAAGCAGGAGGCGCAGATCTTCAGGGACAAGTATCTCCAGCACCCCAAGAACTTCTGCCTCATCAAGCAGTACCTTCCAAGAAAGGTAGGTCGTGAGAAGTGTCGTGAATAGAAGTGTTTCGTGGATACAGTGCCTTTCTAATTAAATTTCTCAAAGTTATGAAACTGTGCGTTTTGCGGTGCTATTTATCTCGCCTCCGAGATGTAATTGGCCAACTTTGAAACAGAAATTATTTATTACAAGTAGGAAATACCTGTGTATGTCCGTAGAAGAATTGCTAGTCAGATTGTTTAGTGTAGACCTGGATTAAGGTTAGTCTTGGTTTACGGAAACCAATACTCTTGGTTTAGCAAAAACTATATTATATATAACAAGCATACCAAAACCAGATCCAGACTCAGTTTCCAGTAAACTACTTTCCATAATACTGTTTAAGGTTAAACTCATGTTTTAGAGCTAATCCTTGTTCAGACCGCGTTCGATAATATGAGCCTATGTATCTCACCTTGCAATATTACAATGTTTGGTTCTTTTATTGGCCAACTATGAGGCAGAAATTGTTTATTACAAAAAATTGACAATATCACAATATAACTGAAAATGTAACACGTCACTTTAAATAATACCCATGTATGTCCAATGCATATTCGTGAAGGAATTGTTAGTCCGGTGCCTCACTGTACGTTTGATTTAATCCTGTTTTCAGACTATTGCTGAGTGTATTCAGTACTATTACCTCACAAAGAAGAACGACAACTACAAACAGCTGCTGCGCAAACAGAGCATCAAGAGAAAAAGAACTCAAATGAAGTCACAGGTAGGAAGATGGCAGCTGCTTGAATTGCGTAGTTGTTGAAAACTAAATGTGTTGCATTCTAGTATTGCAGTTATAAGAAATTGCATAAATAACATTATCCTACCTTTCATGTAAGTTCCTTCTGTTTTTACAGATAATACAAATATCCATATACCCCAACGGGGAGGTTTACAAATAATTCACCTATTACCTGCTGCTATGACAACGACATACTGTCATGTCATGTTGTCATCTGGGTCACATCATGTCACATTATCATCTGGTCATGTTGTCATCAGATCATGTTGTCATCTGGTCACATGTCACATTATTATCTGGTCATGTTGTCATCAGGTCATGTTGTCATCTGGTCACATCATGTCACATTATCATCTGGTCATGTTGTCATCAGGTCATGTTGTCATCTGGTCACATGTCACGTTATCATCTGGTCAGGTTGTCATCAGGTCAGGTTGTCATCAGGTCATGTCACGTCACGTTATGTTTATGTTGGCACAGGCACAACAACAGCAGCCGCCGCCAAAGGAAGAGGCTCAGATTCCGCAGGACGAAACTGACGACAACTCCAAGTAAGTCCTGTCCTGTCAGTACGCGAAGTTCGTTGCCCAACAACAACAAAAATCAAAATTATTGAAGAATATGTTTCTTTATATATCCTTAGATTAAATTAGTGTTATAGTAGGATTCTTTTAAATAGAGCCCATATATTTTTCAATTTATAAATTGTCATCTCTGGTGTGTTATGCTGGAAAGATTGAGTCTGATGTACTGTTGTGTTGTGTTGCAGTAAGAAGGATGACGACAAGGACGCTGATGACGACTTCTCCGATGAGGAGGTTTCCGTCGCTGGAGGAGAGGCAGATGGTAGGCGACTTCAGAATCTTCACAAATAAACAGCAACCTTATCATAATTTATGACCTGTTACACCATATAATCCGGCTTCGTGGCGTAATGGTTAGAGCGTGGGCCCGGAGTGCGGAAGATCGGTGGTTCAATCCCCGGTTGCGTCATACCAAAAGACGTTAAAAGATGGTACTTGTGGTTACTTGCTTGGCGCTCAGCATTAAAGGAGTAAAGCTTGGCGCTCAGCATTAAAGGGGTAACGCAAGGACTGGCCAGCTCTGAGTCAGTATACTGTATCATTGTGGGGTATCATTGTACAATTTGCGACATGATATTCTAAGTGAACAAGCACTATAAAAACTGGTGGAAATCCAGACTAGTCAAGCAGTACATACGCATGCAAGTCATGATATTAGTGAAAGATTCTAGAAAGTGACTTTAAACCCCAAATCAACCAACAAAAACCAAGCATATAATCCGAAGAGGGTCAAATAGATGAATTTCGAAAAATGAGTGATATCAATATTGAGGCCTAATCCTTCAGTGGGCAGATGGTGATCTAACCACGGGTGTTGTTTCAGGCGGGGCGCATCAGTGCGCTGTCTGCAAGGTCCAGCTGGAGCACTACGGGATGAGTCGACCTCTGACCCGCGGGAACTGCGAGAACTACGGGATGACGGAGAACGACGTGAAGCCGGACATGAGAGTGTGCAGCAGCTGTAGGTGCCGGTCTGTGCGCCGCAAGTACACGCAGTGAGTTTTCCCTTCCTCTCCGTACAGCCGCGGTCTGATTGTGGCCACAGTCTGGGCCAGACTTGCCATATAGTAGTAGGGCTGCAGTGCCTGTGATAATAATAGTTTATTTCGTATATTTAGGCCTCTGGCTCATGTACATGTATAGTTTACATACAATCTTTTCTAACCATAATAGCATATTTTACGAATTTACATATATTTATCAACATCTGTGCATTCAACAGCTAGCACTGCTTGTTTACACTTTAAAATGAAAGGCTTAAATTAAATTAAACTATTTTGATCAGATTTGGAAAAATTGTGATATCTACCATATTCCAATTGCAAGTGTTTTACGTCCTATAGCCATCATATAGAGGTGAAATATTCCGGCAGCGATGATAATCAACAAATTAATAAAAATACATCTTATTCATGTGAGTACTTGTTTTCAATAGGTGTCCAGTACCAGCTTGTAAAACCCCGAAGCGCAGAGTGAAACGATTGCGTCCCTTGCCAGCGAAGTGGTCAGAACTGACTCCGGACGTGAAAGAACCCATCATCAAGGAGCTGCGTAAGTTTCTGCAGAGAAAAGTTCTCCACTATGTAGCTTCCAGATACCCAATGCTTTGATCGTCGCAAATGGGTGAAAGATTCCCGCAGCGACGTTAAACTCCATATTCACCCAATGCTTTGACAGTAGGAAGCCTATGCTTTGTTGAATGAACTGATATTCTTAGTAGACAAACGTTCTTGGAACTAATTGGACAGAAAGTAGATCTGAGGTAACATCTTTTATACTTTAACAGTACATCTTTTATAACCTTTCAAAGTACATTTCAACATCACTACAGTTGTACCTCATTCGCCTTGTTATATTTCAGAACTGACTGATGAAATAAGCAAGTGCTGTTCAGCGTGTTTTAACAGGATTGCTCGCAAGCTGGGCACAAATCCCCAGACTAATGAACCTATTGTGGCACTTGTGCCAGAAAATATGGATGGTAGGTTATGTTTCACCCCAAGATTTCCCATACCTCCATTAAGTAGCTTGTTAGCCTTGAGAGAATGTAAGATTTACTTGTTCTGTGCAGATGTATTCTATGAGCAACTCTGTAGTTTAAATCTTCCTGTATTTCAGACGTCGTGGAGACTTCACGATGGACGGAGGAAGAAATGGAGGTGGCAAAAAACGGTGAGACTTTTGTTTTGATTTTTCTTTTTGTAAATGTCTTGTATATTGCCATGATTTTGATATACTGTAAAAGACTTTAATTACGCGGACTCAAATTACGCGCAAGTGCCATTATTGACAAGTACGCGGGAATCAAATTACGCGCATCGCAAAAAATAAAAATAATAAAATTAATATTCTATGTACTTTTCACTCGTGTATAGAATGGTTGAATTCTCCGCAGCTTGGGGCTTCAATTTCCGTGCGGACCTTGATTCCGCGCAAGTTACCTTTGCGCGTAGAGCGCGTAATATAAGTCTGCGCGTAATATAAGTGTTTTACAGTATAGAAGAATACTCCTAATAAAAACACAAAATGCCATCAGTGCCATAGACCCAGGTATGGCAATTTTCTGAGATTTGCAATAATCAGCTGATCTACATGTCCATGGGGTCGATATATTTCCACTGGATATGGCTTGGACCCCTAAACCCTGGGATTGTTTTCAGCTTAACCTCCTTAAAACACATGCGAAATGGAACAATTCAGCAGGGAGAAGGTTAAATCACATTTGCTTGTTGCCCTGCATGTATACTGGCTGTCCACTACTTTGTTCTGTCATCACTGAACATGTCCAAGACTTCCACTAATGTCCGCTACTCCATTCAGGTCTGCGAGAACACGGCCGCGACTGGTCGTCCATCGCTGGGATGGTGGGCACAAAGACTGAGGCGCAGTGTAAGAATTTCTACTTTAACTACAAGAAGAAGTTCAACCTGGAGGCCATCCTTCAGGAACATAAGGAGAAGACCACTGTGAGTGTTCTTAGTGTCTCCTTGTAACAGTAGCAATGTACACCCATTTCACAAAAGCATATTTGGAGCAGTTGTTCTGGATATTTGTGCTATGTAAATGTGTATAGTAATAATAATAAAATAAGCATCCTTTTTCTCTTTGCTATCGTCGCAAATGGGTGAAAGGTTCCCGCAGCGATGTTAAACTCCATATTCACTCACTCAGTCTGTTTACGATTATTTGCCAACAGCCTACAATGATGAACATTTTCTCTGGTACAAGTTAGTCATGTATGTGTGAAAGATTCCTGCTGCAGCCTAAAATACTAACCTAGTCACTGTGGTATGTTTATGGTAAAACTGATGAGAAGTAAGAAAAACTGCAGGGGTGGTCTCACACACTCACTGACACTACTAATGTACGATTACAGGTGGACACGAGGACAACGTCCATCTCGGAGAGCGTCGCATCCACCGTGACGGCGGCATCAGACGCGGAGATCTCCAGCGACGAAGACAACGCCGGTGATGAGGACTCTGACACCGCCAGCGCTCCCAGCCCCACCCCACTCCCCATGGACGACGGTATGTACTGTCGCGACATTGCTCTAAGTACATTTATATTTTGATACTTATGATAATGCACACTCGAATAGTCTTACAATTCTCCCAGATATATCTATTCAACCTTACGTTTTCCTGCATATGTAAAAATAACCACAAATTTGGACTCAAAATTTGCGTTGATATTCATAGAAATAGAAAATACAGCTAAAATTAAGTTTCTCCTGTATATTCTCAGCAAATACAGCATTAGCTAACTGGATCAATGACAATTCTTGCTCTCCACCATAGAGGTTAAATTGTTTCAATTTGAATTATTTCATGACAAGAGAATACAGACTATGATGATAGTGGCATTTGTTTCAAGCTATTATGTTTAAAAAAATGAAATTCTAAGGAGAAATTATCATTTAAAATTAATTCTGTTCTAATATGTACAGGAGAGGAGTTGCATATAAAGCTGGAGCCAACTCAGCCCCCACGTGAGACCGAGATGGACCCACCCGGACCCAGCCTCACGCTGACCCAGGAGAACTTGTCCCGGAACAAGACGCTGAGCGCCAGTCAGGGCAGTCTGCGCAGTATCCCCGACAACGACAGTAGCGCCACCATGAGCGCTGACGAGGGGCCAGGACCGGGTCCTGGGGCCGGGGGTGTGGCCATGTCTCACCACCCACATCCTGACCCACAACACGTCTCACACCCACCCCCACCCAGGCCAGTCAGCCAACCAACAGGTTTGTATTCAACAATTAGATACTTGGATATGTTGGATAAACTAAGATCATTTTACTAACTAGTTACCTATGTTTTCAAAAATGTAAATTAAGTAATGTTTGTTGAACTTGATTCGATGATTTTTTATTTATTTAAGAGTTCAAATTTTAATGAATGGTCTTTAATAATATTAAGAATAATAATAAGAATATGAAGATTGTACTGAGTGGATAGAGGTGATAACGTGGATGGAATCTCTTGCAGCTGAAAGCCGAGACTTGAAGGCCCAGAGCCCGCGCCCGCGCTCGAACACCGGCACTCCTAGCGGCCAGCCCCTGCAGATATCCCTGACAGTCAGCCCAGCCGCCCCCTTCCAGCCCCCTCAACACTCCACCCCCACCCAGGCCAGCAGCCACCCGGGCGAGAGGGAGAACGTCATCGACTTCTCCGGGGGCAGCAAACCGGTGTCGCCGTTCCCCACCCACCTGATGACCCCTGACATGCGGATGTCCTCCCGACCGCCAAGTGCTCACTCCGAGGGTGGGCGGCGCTCCATCTCTCCCCGCCCACAGCAGCAGCAGCAGCAGCCCCGCCCCCTGGCTATGGAGAAGAAGGTGAAGCCTGCCTGTGTGAGAGATCTCATCCACTCGGCCATTGAACGAAACCTGGGCCAGTCCAACGAGAGATACGCTGATCAGTCCGACTCTCACGAGAGAAGCAGTGAGTATTATTAATAGTAGACATTCCAGCATGGATGATATGCACACAATCATACTATAATGGTATATTAACTAAATAGAGATTATTACCCGAGTGTGTTTAGATACCGTCAGTATCCTGCATTTGGGATAAACATTGTATTATGCGAGCCTTTGGCGAGCATAATACATAGTGCTTATCCCAAAACCAGGATACTGACGGTATCTAAAG
>JAUTBR010119987.1:0-10722 GCA_032361205.1 Pseudorimula midatlantica
TTTATTGAAATATGACGTCATGAAAATGCACTTTTCACCAGTGGGCTGATTAACATTGCACATGGCGGGGAATTTAGAACGGTGTAAAACATTTATTAAGGGAAATGCATACATGATATACATGAAGCCTAATAACAATAGTCTTGATAATGGATTCCACAAATTGCAGCATCCTAGGTATTGTAGTCTTTGATATATCAGTTGATGAAAATGCCCTTTTTACCAAAATATATGAGGACGAAAATTACACATGGAGGGTTTTTTCATAATTTTTAACACGTTGTAAAATATTTATTAAAATCGATGCATAGCCCATATTATACAATCCTAATAAGCGTATATCCGACAATAGATCCTGTGCTTCACTAACCCAAACAGATGTCATATGTGCCATTTTCCTGGTAAGCAACATCATCTTCGACATGTATTGTTGCATACAGTATTGTTTTAGCAATAAAAATACACATTTCTAATCATTTTAATAAGAACCTGTATAGTTTGATTTTCTCTTATATATATAAATGTGTATCTGAATGAATGTAATCATGGTATAGTTCTTGGTATAGTTTTTGAAAATTGTCAAAATCATTAAAAATCGAAAAGATGGATACGAAAAGTTGTTGACTGGTACTAGTTCTTGGTGTATCTTTTCAGACTTGTTCCCAGAAACATTTCTGTTCTTGTATTATATAGTTGTGGGTCTGGATGTATGTAATGTGGTGTACCTCAAATCTTTTAAACGTTTTAGTTTTCTTTTCTTTTGAATTTCTTTTTGGGTTGTACTGGATGAATGTTTCTTGGTGCATCTTCCATCCAGAGTCTGCTTTTCGTTTAATCACCAAACTTGATGAATTTCATGTTGGTAGTTCTTGGTATATTTTCCTTCCAGGAGACCGTTGGTGTGTAGTCAATATAATGTTATGTTCTTTCAACATGCAATAACCTTTGATGACTAAAGAAGTCATAATCTTTGGTGACCAAGCAAGTAGTCATAACCTCTTGATGACTTAACTTTTGTTGACTAAACAACACAAGTCCTGTATAATTTTGCAAACGTTTATTGATACAAAACCCTGAATGACCAAGGAGTAGAAAACAATGGCGAGAAATGAATTATGAATAATGAACAAATGAATTTCTTATGAACAAATGAAATACAATAATGTACTGTTCCTCTGAGGAATGTTCTATTGATGCTATCATGACGAAGTGTAACAAACATTGACCAGCCTAGAACCGAGGTGGAAACACAGTAGTTTCATGACTTCACCTCTAGAGATGACATTAATGGCAATACTGCCTCTAGAGATGACATTAGTGACAATGTCATGGCTAGATATGACATTAATGGCAATGTCATCATTAGAGATGACAATAATGACTACTAGAGATGACGTCAACAATGTCACCACTAGAAGTGACATTAATGACAATGTCACCATTTAGAGATGACATTAATTATGTCACCACTAGCAATGACATTAATGACAATGTCACCATTACAGATGACATCAACAATGCCACCACTAGAACTAACATGGCAATGTCACCATTTAAGAGATGACATCGACAATGTCACAACTAGAGATGGCATTGACACGTCGCCATTCGATGACATTTTAATGACGTATGGAGTTAACCCTTTAGGGCAGCTGGGGAGGGAGGAGAAATAATAAATACAAGAGCATATCTACCACAACTGATATATTACTACCTGGCCAGAGCAAGGCGTGTGTTAACATGACAATGACTTGGAAGCAAAATATGTTGAAGGAGATCTAGAGTAGGCACAAATCGCAGGATGCACATGGAAGCCGATCGTGTGTGTGCTGCTGACAAGAGTTGTGCGAACCCCCGTATCAATAAAAGTGTTAGGACACAATATGACATTTTCTTTGGGACATAACCGATTTGAGGAAATTTACTGAAATTAGCACCTCAAAATACACTCAGACTGTCAGCAGAATGTCAACGGTTGAACCAGCTATTTGGGGGGAGTATTTTGAGTTCAGGCGGCACTAAGCCAATCATCTGGACAAAGATTACTTCTGGACAAGGATTACGGTACTACACACGGGTTGTACAGACACTTCCAACACATCTGGGTCCGGTTTCAGCCACTGTGAGAACGCTATATAAGTACGTAATGTAAGTTTGTCAATGTCTCTGCGGCAGCAGACAAGTCACACACGCATACACAAATATGTTCACTCGTGGAATCTCGTCACATTCCAGATTTTTACCGATGATATTTGTCCACCTGCTCATGGTATATGTGGATGGAAACAGGTCACGATCTGTCTTTCAGTTCATGGATAAATATAGTTAATGGATGATGGTCTACTGAGTGACAAACGAACCTGATCGGATGTATGTATGGATTGCTAGCAAATATATAATGAATAAACAGCTATGCTCTTTGAGTATATAAAAAAATCTTGCTTGGTGCATAGATATTATTGCATTTCATCGACAACCAAATAAATAAAGTCAGTGGCTGAAACTGGTCCCAGAATCAAACATAATGTACCCATACCAATGTGTTCTCATACCTGCTCTGTAAGGGAACACACATACACACACACACCAACACAAACTGGGTACCATATGCAGAACATCAATGAATATAATGTGAACAGGATTAGAGATATAGAGGAAATTAACTGTGGAAATAAGAGTAGTCGGCACTTGTTTAAAAATCATGCTTTCATTGCTTAAAAATCATGTTTTCAATGACAAAAAAGTTATGTTTTCAATGGCATTAATAAGTACCTTTATTTATTTATCTTTAAACTGGGGTTTAGAGCCGCTTTCAAGAATATTTCGTTAATATCACGGCTTGGCTTGTCAGTTTACGGCAGGATTAAACCAGCAACACCCGTGGCACCGAGTGTTGCTGTATACCTGCAAGAACCGGCTGGTACTGACGAACCAAGGATGACAACTGCATAACAACAGCACAGACAGCACATCCTATCATGTTTTGCATTGGAAAGGATCACATCTGCAAACATTGATACCGGGTCGTCAGGGCAGGTTCGAACTCGATACCTTTGGCTCGGAAATCCGACGATCTACCACTGCACTACAAATATTTAAATAAAGAATTCCAAGCAATAGGACATGTTGTAGTAGTGACACAGATACGTTTGTTATCACATCATTGTACTTCATTCATATGAAAACATTCAAAGTATGAAAGTATTTTATACATAAAACTGCTCCCTTTGCATTAGTACAGCACCACAACCCATCAGATTGGGTCAGTGTTGTTTTGTTTTGTTGACCTTTGAAAATAATCTTGGCGGGTTGTACTAAAAATTTGATTTGTTGAGATTCACTCCCTGTCATTGGTATATCCTGGGCCATTTTATACAAGGCGAATTTGAGTAAATTAAATATATTAGGGAATGGCCTATTTTCGCATAAAATTCCAAAGACCAAGAATGTTATTTGAATTTATTTTGGTTGGACATTTACAGTCCAGTTGGTACCGCAGTCCAGTTGGAACCGCAGTTAGTCCAATATTGGAAATTGCAGTTCTAGAAAAACAAAATGTTTTAACAATGGCATAATAATGCACTTGATTTTAAATGGTTTTCTTATATTAATTATTAAGATGAGGTTGATGATGGCTTTGTATGTAATTCCAGGAGTATCATCAATCATTTATAAACAACAGGTATTAAACACCTCTACATGTAGTCCTGGTCAAAGAGGTTGGAGACAATTTTCTTTAAACCAATTTTTTAATATTTTTTGTATTCCATTTCCGAAACTAATTATTTTTTAAATAAATTGTAAATCGAAAAATAATGTATGCCTCCATAAGTCTTTGAGAAGGACCTCATGGGGTGCATTAAAGGGACTCAACCTCAATGCTACCATATGCTTGATCTTGCATTCATTACACATCATGCATTCTTTTTCAGCCGACCATCATGTCAAGACGGACTGATAATTAGAGCGGCGCTACCTAATTACAAACATTCCCTCGGTCAATACAAGAGCATACGGTCACATATGCATGCGTTTTTTTGAAAGAGACTTTGTACAATACAACTTGATAATATGCAATGTAACATTTTCATTCAAATGATGGGTGGCCGCTTGCAAACATAAATATCATTTTTGGACTTTGCAGTAGACAAGACATGTACTGGAGTATACATACTGTGGGCAGTTCCAACACACAACAAATCAACACAGCCTATTATTCACACTAGAATGATGAACCTCCGCAGAAGACGCAAGAGCAATCTCACGACGGTCAGACAGATAGCCATTGTTTTGTTCGTTTTGTACATTCACACATGCAACAACATTCCTCAACATCCAATGGGTGTAACTTATAAACAATTCCAATTCAACGCAAAAGCAGGAAGAATATTTCGGCGGACCGTCGTCAGATTGTTGTCATTTTCGTAGGAAAATGGTCAGTGATGTCTCGACATAAGACTGGACGACATGGATTCATTTAACCACCTTCATGCTAGTCGAAATCGCCCTGGCTTTTCTTTCCTGTATGAAATGATGCAACTTCAAGGTAAACTTTTACTCCAACCTGGTACAGCCTATAGCCAAGGTTGGAGTTAAAAGTTAAGCTGCTTCTTATAGGAAAGCCCTGTAGGGCATCTCTGATTGTCTCCAACACACAGAAGGTTAAATTAGCCATGTATACGCAACATTTTGTTGGCATCAATGATTTTTGTTCGTGATTCATATATACTGACTGTCATGTTAATGGGATAGGATATGTTGCTAGTCTATGTCGAGATAACAACTGCTAACTAGTTGTGAGGTAAATAGGATCCAGTCAAAGACAACAACAGCGTTAAGTTAAATAAATAAATAGTGTCAATAAATACCATGGCGATACAGGAATACTTTTAGTTTTATGACATCTTTATGACAGTGTCACATATGACATTTTAGGGGAGATGGGGGGGGAGTATTTTTTTTTCCAGTCATTTTTTTACCAATATATTTCAATACAAAAAATAATTCAGACACTTCTCCACGACAAAAGACATGTCAATTGTGGAGCAAATAAATAATAAGAAAAAATAACTGGCAAGGTTTTACGCGAGTAGAATTGCACCATCTATACATAATAGAGGGGTTGGTAGTGGATACCCTTGATGCACGCACACCTTAAATAGTAAGGAAAAATTAAATATAATGTGCAGCTTGATGTGCCAAGAATAAACAGTACCAAAAAAAATAATCAACAAATAAATTTGATTTTTTTTTCTGTCATAGTAGGAATGCACTCTCAAAGTGTTCCAACGAGTTTGGTCGTAGGCGTATGAAATGGGTCTGCAAATTAGTGTGGTTCATGTGGAATTACATGTTTGAATACACTGATTGTAATATAATAAATACACAAATGTCATTGAACAATTTGGCAGCTTAGGCTTACGGTAAATGTGAAAATGTCAATCTGATCAGTTGCACGACGAGTATAGTACCCTTTACTGAAGATGAGAGAGAATCAAACTAAAATTGACTGATGAATTAATAATTATCGGCAGAGTGGCAATGCAATACATGCTTAAACACACAAAGCCAAAGGGTCTATTCACAAAGCTTTCATTTAAAAAAAAATCTTTATGAAATGGTAATTTTATTTAATATCGAAATATATATAATTGAGATTTCTGGTGTAATGTCATGAGCGGGTAAGTGGGTGAATTATTGTTTTATGTCACAGCGGGATTTTTTTCACCCATACACAATGATAAGTCATGAGGAAAGCATCATAAACAAACCCTTTGATGTCTCAAAGCCAAGGCAGAAAAAAAAGGAATGGTATAAGATAGACATACAGGAATCAGTACATGTTCACATCATAAATATGTCTCCATGATATACCAGGTATATATTATGGGAGTAGTCCTTCATTAGAACCATTTTCCAGATTCACAAAGCTTACAAATATCGTATCATTCAACAGTTATATGCATTTTCATATTTAAATTCTGTGATCGAGGCAGCAACTATGATAACAGTAGATAGGAGATTTGGGGTGAAATTTGCTGCGACACAAGTAGCAATAATGTCCAAGTCTCAAATAATGCTTGCGAAAACATGACCACGGGCATCGGACAAAAAGGATAATGATAAGATCCTACTGACAAAGAATGTTAACTGAGAACTTGACATTCAATATAGATGAATAATAAAGGATATATTCCAAATAGATTCATGTCAAAAGATCCCAGTAAAATTTAGTAAGACAAATATATTCAGAAACTTTTAATAAATTATTGTTCTCGATCGAAAGTAAAATACAAATTTGAGATATTTCTACACAATGCGGCAGAATCTTATTTATGGGCGTTATCCTATGTAATGTTTCCACCACTGGGCATGTTGTCGCAAGCTTGGTCCGAAATGCTACTTGTGTGACAACTAATCCTCAGCATTCACGGCATAAATCAACTCTTTTTCATAACTATAGTTACTATCTGAATATAACCCTGAGAGATAACCATTGAAAAACCAGTCTCACCGTGGAAATGAGACTCTTGACACCGACTTTTCATTTCTAGCTAAATTACGACAAATATTTGATTAAAACTTATGATCTGCATCATACGTCTGACTAGGCGATGCCAATATCGGGGGAGGCAACAACAAAAACTATCTGTAATTCTGTATAATACAATCCGGCATGCAGTCGTTTTAACACATAACATGTCATAGTTCTCAACATGGTGCTGTTGCACCGTAATAAGTTAGAATCAGGGACATTTTACAAACATCTATATACAATATAATAAAGTTTTTCACAGGAATATATTAGTCTGTTAGGAGGCCAAATTTAACCCATTTTGTCGACATTCACCAATAAGTTAAATTTTCTCCAGATTCACAACATAAATATATTTTTAAACAAGGTGTGAGCATTGATTGGTTAAGGATCTCCATAATTCTGGGGTCAAATTGTCGGGTCAAATTCCAGTCAATAATAAACCCTGGAGATTACTAGTGAGAGAATGTTGTCAACAATCGGGGTGAAATTTGTCCTTTCTCCCTAGTACCGGTGGTTTTACATTGGATCTCTTGTTCTCAAAGACATGCAAATATCAAAATGTCCTCGCAGTTTGGTTTAACAATCTACCAAACGCTGCATCTCATGTGTGGCACTCTCTCAAATAGTTTTCACCAATACAACACAAAAGCAACATAACAGGATTGTGGTTGACCATAAGTCTACGGTAGCCAACTAGTAGTGCTTCAACCTAGAATAGCCATCATGCCTGAATAATTCAATATATAAAAACATGGTTAATCTTTCACGAATGCCCTTCAATATGAATTATATTGTATACAAATGACTCCCAATTAAAAAAAAATGTGTCTTATTATTAAACCCCGTGCCCAGTTAAATCTGAGAAAGGAACATAGGGTGATAAATCATATGACCCATGACCTTTCTATTGTGCGACTTATATGTGTGTGTATTTCTCCTACAAGATGTAGCTAAACCTAGGTGTGTCCTTTACAATTGTAGAAATGTGTAACACTTCCGATGTAATAATATAGTTGCACAGAAAAAAATATCTGAATAAATAAAAAAACAAAATGCCAAAATATTTTAACCATTTTGCTGCCATTAACAGTTCACAGGTTATTATCACCGAGATTATTGTAGTTCATGTTGCTGATGTTCGGTGAAAACTATTTGACAAAGATGGCCGCCGACATACAGCAGTAATCTACTTGTATATCTGGATCAGCCAATCAGCACGGAGAGTCAATTTCATTTAAGTGTCGTCGCTTTTCTCAATAGCAAGCATGCAGTATGTCACGTAACCTCACAGAATTTCATTGCTTTAAAATAATAACTTCCCTACCTTCTCCCGAATCAAAACGAATACCAGACTCACAGAACATACCATCATATCCACTGTCAAGTAATAATACAATACACTGTATAGATATTTTGATAATTGCGGTGGTTTCTGAACTGACTCTTGCACACTAAATTATGGGAGTTTAACCTGGATGTCAAAGCATATTCGGCTGGAAATTGCTTGTAAAATCCCAGAATAAACATGGATGATGATAACACCAATGAAAACGCACGACAAACCTGCACAGGTCATCTCCAACATGATGAGGACATGGAGATAATGCACAGGTTAGGACCTGCTCCTACAGGTCCTGCTCTTCCTAGGACAATGATTAGTTTCCACTGTCGTGGCGACTAGAATTTGACCATACAGGCTCTTCAGCACTTTCCATAGCAACTATGTACATAGAAACAAAAAGGAGAGTCAAAGAGTTGTTGTTGTTGTTGTTGTTGTTCTGTCGAAGTTTCCATCAGAACGAAACTGGGGCGATACTTGTTTGTTTGTTTGCGGGAATCTCATTTTGGATGACGTTGCATGCTGGGATATGTTGGCGTTGGAAGCATCGCTAGCTCCTTGTGGTCGTCTCCGGAACCCAACAGCAATGAGCCAAGGGGTGGGAAGAGACAAATGTGAAATTCTGACGTTAACACAACTTGGAATATTCTAAACATAACAACAATATACACATGATTTATACAAATACAAAGACAATAGTCTGTTCGTTTCGTCTGTCTGCGCTGGAGAATCCTTATTAAAGTTCCACTGTGTAACGTTTGGTCCAAGAGAGTACCTCCCTTATTTTTGGGGGGAGAGCAGTTTCTGTCGAGGCAGTCCACAGATTATATAAATGGATACGATGAAATCCGATTGATATGTAATGTATTCGAATAATTGTATTATGACGAGAAATATGCTTCACGAAGAATAAATAAATAAAACTGGCCTTTTTTCGTCTTCTAACACTGCCCTAAGTATGATGAAAGATGGAACTGCAGTAGGTAAATTCAATGATATTTGGCTAAACGCTTCCATGTTTGGTTTGACCGAGAATGTCGAGTGAGCAGTAATCTCCCAATATACTCGGGTTTGGAGATCGTTAAAAAGAAAATGGCGGCTTCGGGCCAACACCACGTAGCACCCCGTCCGACCGTTCATCTGTGATCCAGGGACACAGATGAAAATACGTTAAGCACCAAGGTTTTTCCGTCGACTGAATATTGGGTTTCAGCAGCGAAAGAACTGAATCAAGTACTTCAATCCACGAATCGTTGCAAGTCAAAAGTTTGAATAATTCCACTACAGAACTGACTGACTGTTTACAGCAAAACAAAATATCTTGAACCGCAACAAAAAAATGTTGAAATGGGTTTGCTTTTACACACTGGGTCGTTGAATAAAAAGTGGAACGATGGGCACAACCTGTTACGGCTGCAAGTTTTGTTTGTCAAGGCATGCTTTGGTTCCACAAATTTTCAGGGCACACTAGGATGGAATAGTCCATTAGGCATCACCCCCGCTTCGGAGCATCCACCCTTTCAGAGCCAAATTAGCTTACTCCTGGAGATCGGGGGTATTTTAATGCATAATCGGCCTGTTCAGCAGATCAAAGACAGGTCACAACCCTTATTTCTTACAACTGAAAAACGCGCCGTGACAAAAACGTAGGAAACGTTCGATGCTACAAGGCAGTTGAGCAAAACATAATTCAATTGTAATCCTTTCGAAAAAACTCGCACACGCGTATTCTCCGAAAATGTCTCTCACACTGCAAGCAGACCAACAAAAAAAATGGTTCGAATTTCATTTCGTTTTCTTCCCCGTACAAACGGAAAACGGCAAATGGCAGATTCTTTGTGCAGTGTGGAAGGTATTCCTGAGAGAAGACGGTTCTCGCGCTGGCATTACTCCAAGTCGGAACCAGCACACACCTCACACACACAAATTGTACCCGAAGAGATTTCGCGTACCACCATATACACTTGCTGTATACACTCAGATTTTCTTTCGCTTCATATTCTCAGATCAGGGATTCGACGACGACGACGACGCGACACCGACTCAACACTCCATAGCCAGTGCCCGGTGCGCGAAGCTTGCTTCCAACGTGTTGGCTGCACAGGTGAGTCTCTCCAGTGAGAACGCGGGACCCATGTCTTGGTCGCTGGTCAAGCGCGCGTCTATGAAATCACTGTCCGTGTAACTCTGACTGCTTGCGTTACTCTCCGTCTCCACGGACTTGCTTCGGTGGATCTCCGCCTTGGGCGATTCCTTGTCCTGGTTGCACGACAAACACGGCCGCAACAGCTTGTAGTCCAGTAATACTTCTCCGTTTAATCCTTTGAAGATTGTGCCACAACACACTTGAGTTCTGCAAGAGAAGCATACCAAAAACATTCAATTCCACATACAAGCCGACAAAACCGTAAAATTTCATTTAATATGTTGCAGGACAGAAAACAATAACGTAATAATAACATCAATAACAATAATATTATAATAATAATAAATAACCCTGATAAAGGCCCTAGGGCTGAAACATTGAATGTATGGACATTATATATATTTAATAATAATAATATTCTGTAACAATCTGAACCCAGTTAAATCCCTAATAAAAGGATTCCTCTCAAAAGTATTATTCTGAAACATTTATTAATACCGTATATCATGGGTCATAGGGCCATACTGGGCTGTAAGCCCAATACCCTTTTGGAGTAGATGAGTTAAGTGGGCCTATGTGTATATAACAAATACTGAAACCATGGTACGTGTGATAAAACGGCAATGTAATTAAATGCAATTAGCGATGTGCTATCAAAACACAATGCCACCCAAAGGCAGGACTTTCACATGACAAAAG
>JAUTBR010120098.1:0-10362 GCA_032361205.1 Pseudorimula midatlantica
TATATGTTTGGCTAATTTAGGGCAAAACGGTGTTTACCCAATGTTTATTGTCGTAAGTATATTCATAGAAATAGAAATTAATAGGAGAATTTTCTCCTTTATATAGCACCAAGGATTTAAGACTAGCTATTCAATGTCGCTGAACAAGTTATATGTTGACATATTTGTTCTTTATTGTCATCATGCCATTGATGTTAAATGGTAATTATGAGCAGGTGGTAATGCAGTAGTAAATTGTCAACATTTAGAATAAAACACGACTTCAAAACCTGGGCCCGTTACTCAGAACTATTGTAGCTACAACTATTGTACGGTCAACGTGTTCTATTGTCGCGGGAGCCCAGTTACAACTATTGTAGCACTACAACTGTTCTGAGCAACATGGCCCAGTAATTGAAGTCTTGCATCAATGCTTGCAGAAATGACGTTTCTACCATGATCATGATGGGCTGTGCTATACTGCATTGTACCATAATAGAAATGGTTTGAAAAGTGTGGTCTAATTGCAATAATCCTGCGGGAAATTTCCATTAAACCACAGTGTGTAAGAACATTTAATTTCCGGAACTATCATTGAATTACACATAATTCAAAATGGCTATAACGCATGCTAGTTTGATCTCGTAGTGATCTCTTATGTCTGATATCTATGCATGCAGGGATCATATTGCCAGAGCTCTATGGTTGCGTACTGGATAAGAGATACCCTGGACTAAGTCTCAACTGACGCAAAACACGTGGTACGGCTAGCATAGAATTTGGCAAAAGAACATTCTCACAGAACCAGCTTGTATACATTGCTATTAATGATGTACAAACTATCTGACACATCATGATTGTAGTAAACGTCGAAGTGCATGCATTCGAAAAAGTTATTTGTTTGTTGTTGTTTTTTAATTAATCGATTTACAGATTAGATCTACAGTCTTTAAAACTCTTGCCCAATATATGACCTTCCATTTATACTGCATTTTATGAATAGCAGAAGAGTGACGGTAGAACAATGAATTTAACGTCACAATGGGCTATGACTTGGCGCTTGTTAAATAACAATTAGTTTCTAATACTGTAAACTGAGAAACGCAAATTCATCGCAGTGATTAGGAACCAGTTTATTTTGTTGTTGAACAATGCCATGTTGCACCTAAAATGCGTCTGACAAAAGAATTTGCCTTCAAATTTACAGATACATCACTTATGGTACAATGTCGATAAATGGTTCCTATTGCAAATTTTTCCATGAGGTTATCATGGTTAATCAGGCGGGAATTTTACATTAAACACAGACTAAACACTCAGAGGTGTATGTACTGTAGCTTTATTCTTGCCGTAAACGGACAAGTTGTGAAATAATCTTAAACAGTAAATAAATAAATAAAAATAATATTATAATACATTAAATAAATGTGATGTTTTTCTGAAATAGTGCATGCAAGCTATACGAATACTGGCAGATGTTGTGCTCCTACTGTGCTCTGCTACATCAATCCCTGTAATAATGAACCACCGGCAGTAATCAGTAGTGCAAATTAAATGAAAGGTTCAATGTTGCACAAAAAGTCTAATAAATTACATTCATTTGAAAGTTTTACAAGATTTTGTTTCTTCCTACCTCCTTGTTATTTGATTTGGTGTTTATTATGTATAGCATAAAACATGGATCTGAGGGTTTGGTCGAAAATGTAAACACGATGGTAGAGGGACAAACCCGAGGGCCGAAGGGCCGAGGGTTTTCCCGAAACCGAGTGTTTACATTTTCGACCAAACCAGAGGGAGACATGTTTTATCAAATATATAAACCGACCAAGATTATTATTTCACATGTAATAAACTTGTATTTACTACATAACAAATTAATATACTGTACATTCATTTTATTTTTCATAGCTAAATATCAAACAATCAGAATTGAACACGCCTCAAAGGTAGTCAGATATGGTATTTAAGGATATAAGAAATACATACTAAATGTGTTTAAAAGTAAGATACTTTCCCCAGGTATTACATTGGAATATCCCTGCAAAACCAAGGATATTCCAACATAATACCCTGGAAAATTATCTGTAAAGTGCATTACTTGATCTGAAGAACCTCGGCAAACAATAGGATGACGTCATAGAAGGTTTATATGCTTAGTTAAATGCTTTGCTTTGGAGGCCGTTGGGGGATCCAGGGCTGGACCTTGTATAATATTTTCTGATTCCTTGTCCTGTCTTCGGGCGGTTGAGGACTGCTGTGGTGGCCCTTTTGTTGTTGGAGTTTTGCGGCTCCACGATTGTCTGGCGGCCTCGCGGTGTGCGGTGGTTTTTTGCTGGTTGCCGGGCCATGTGGGCCTCGGGGGCGGTGGTTTGGCTGGTGCCGCAGCGGGGTATGCGCGTAATTCTTCCATAACTTCAATACCCATACCGTGTGGTGGTTCTGGATGTGACATCAATTCATATATTGAATCGCTGCGCCGGGCCGGGTGGGATGCGGAGGTCCGTGGTGGGTTGCATCGTTTTCGGCCCGTGGTTGGTTTCGCGCCCTTGTCTCGGCCCGTGGTTGGTTTCGGCCCGTGGTTGGTTTCGTGCCGTACTTTCTGTGCCCGTTCGTGTGTTTTGGGGGGCGGGGATGGGCCTCGGTGCGTTGGGTGTGACGGGGGCCTCGCGGTCGGGCGTGTCTTGCTTGACTGTGTGGACTTTGCGGCTCGGCGTGCCGAGTTTTCTTCTTCGCCGGATTTGGGGCATTTATTTACCCAGATTCCTGGGCGCCTTGTTTTGTCCTTTTTGAGGGAAATACAGATGTGTGGAGGGTTTTGGTTGCGTGGTCTTTGTCGTTATCGTCTTGTTTCTCAATGTTCTGCATTTTGGTCTTTGCTTTTGTGCATGGCTTTCCGTGTTCATTTTGTTTTTCTTGCGTGTCTGGTTTGTGTTGTTGTTGGTTGGTGATGTAGTCGTCACCTATGGGTGAAAGATTCCCGCTGTGACGTTAAGCAATAATTCATTCATTCATTCATTCTTATTCAATTGTATGCCCCCAAAATCCCTAAATGGTTTCAGTGTATTTTTTTATTATTTTTATTATTTTTATTATTTTTATTTTTGGATCATACAATAATTGATATACATGCACTTCCATATCAATCTACTTCTATTCAGACATACCAATACCAAACTATTTCCTTCTGAGTAACTGTTTTCAACTATCCCATAAAACCCAAGTAACAGTTCATTGTTAGAATCCCACATCTCCATTTAGTCCATATGTATTGGCCTCTTTTCATGCATTGTAAATAGAATGCAAAATCTATGTAATTTATGTATGTCCACAGCTACATGTACAGAATTCTGATTTTAATTTTTGGCCTGCCTCCCGAGATATTCATATGTAGGTATATTTATTTATTTATTGCCATCCCTTTGTTGTTGACATTTCACCCATCTGTTGACATTAATATTGGCTCACTGAGCAATAAGCTCCTAACAGTGATGGGGGCGAGTGCAGAGTTTTGATCGGCTGTTACCATGTGTATCCTACATACCACTCGATAGTTTTAATGTGTAAAATCTGTGGCAGGCATCCCCTGTGTTATCACATAGTTCACATAGGCTGTGATTTATACCAGTTGGCTCACGCTCGTGATGCAGATACTAATTTAAACTTGACCAGATCACAGTTTCGATGGCCCATCCTCGGAAATGAAATCGTACCAGGTAGGTGCACGTAGCACAATTGATTACTTTGTAGTAGAACGTATTTCACTGTTAGATGAAATAATCAAGTATACCTATGCTCAGTGGAACTCTGTATGTATATATATAGTGATAGGCTTCCAGCAGGGAAATGCTTAACCAATCAACTTCAATGCGTATGAACAATCCACTGAGGGGAATAATATAATTTGTATATGTATGATAAATATTCTAGCTATTGTTGAAACCTGCATGATTTCTGACTGAATGAATTTTATTTATTTATTCATTTATTTATATACTTGTTTGTATACCAATTCCGTTGTATACCTACTCATAATCATAACTGATTCTAGAAAGTGACTTTAAACCCCAAATCAACCAACCAACCAATTGTAATATCCCATCTGGTCTTGGATTTATTTGCATGGTTAAACCTAGTGTTGTTTGAAATATTGATGCAAAAGGAAAAGCTATTGTGCTATGAACCATTCGATAAATTGGTATGGGCGAGTTAATTTCATAGTGACAATTGATTAATTTGAGAATATTTTAAGTTTTTCAGATGTCTACATCAATAATGTACATGTAGTATCATAAATAATGTACAATCATATGAAGATATTGGTGGAATATGAGTTAATGGCCCCAACTCTATTGACAGAAGTCTGTACATTATTTATAATCAATGTAAACATGTTGGACCAATTACCCGGTAGACATTTTTTTTATTTATAAAAATATATAATCAATGTACCGGTAAACATGTTGGACCAATTAGACTTTTTCTTTTTTAGATTAAATTTATTTAAAACATTTTCTGGATTGGTGTGGTATAATGCACAGAACTATAAATGCAAGTAGACCTATTAATTTATTCTTTTGTGTTCCAACCGAGCATTGAGGAACTAGTTTGAATTTGTCGCATCAATACTTAGGGTTTTCTCTCATTAATATGTAAAATAGATCTATGAAAATATTAATCTTGGATGAGAAAATTTCATTGACACTTGCCATCAGTTTAATATTAAACTGGCCAATATCCGACAACATTTTTTTGCATAGGTTGTATGATTTATTTTAACCGTGACCAAATGAAAACCAAATGAAAACTCTGTAGTGAAATGTAACAAATGTCGTCCGACGAACTAGCACAGCATATTATCCAAAATATGCGGAGATTCTAGCGATTTGATTGGTTGAGAGTTTTCCAGTGAAAAGTGAATATTGACAAATCTGCTGCGTTGACCCGCTCCCTGCTGGATTAAGCACAGACACAACTTCTCAGGGCATCTCTTGCTGCTTCCAGCATGGAGAGGGTTAAAGGCATACTATCACGGATGGTTAACCTATATAATGGACAAACAAATTTTGATCCGAGACTACTTGCACTTTATTTATCCACCCAAGAAGATGTTATAGTTATAAATTATTTTTTTTAAATTGTATGAATAACGGGGATGTTCCGCTAATTATGCATCAACTGATCTATGAAGTAATTCAAGAAAATGTAGTCGTTTCACTTTGAATTCTTAGAAAATGTAGTCGTCCCACCAGTTGATTCCCTTTGCAAGCTAATGCTTCGTTAACGTGTCATTAAACCTCCATTAACTAACGTGCCATTACGCTAGCATTGAAAGTCAATGCAGGAATAATGGCTACTCACGTCATTAGTTAATGGCAGTTTTATACAACCGGGCCCTGAAACTATAACCAATATAAGTCAAACATAAGGAAATAAATGATTAAACCAGAAATCTTAATCGTAATAAATTCATAATTTCAAGGGTGATGCGGTGTCATGTTGGTATATATATATAGGCTATATGAGTTATATGTGTATATAAAGGATTGTAACATATTTATCTGCTATTGTGTCATGTAATCCAGGAATGTAATTTTACTCTTCATGCTGTAGCTTTAGTTTCTGTATAGAGCTTGTATTGACCCGCTCATGGCCAATAACATCTGCTAGCCCTGTGTGGAGGTCCTTCTCTTCTATGTAATGTAAAACTAAAGTCACTATTCAATGGATTCATAATGTAAAATCCTTCATTCCTAATAATCATTGCATACGAGTGAGATTCCATCTGCGACATAAAACAATAGCTCACTCACTCACTCCTATTAATGGAAAAAGGATATTTTGAAATGATATTTAGATTACAAAAACCATACTGTTCCAGATTGAGCAATTGGGTTTAGGGAATGTTGTATGTGTAATAGTACAACTGACCAAACAAAGAAGAGCACATCAAACTATGTATTGGGATTATTGTTAACAATCTGGAACAGTATACAAGAGAAAATAAATGATTATGTATAATAGCTAATTAAATGATCAACTTTGATTCTTGAGTACAAACTGCGAGTCCTTGGTACATCAGTACCAGCCAGTGCTCGCAGGTTTACTGCAACGTTCAGTGATACAGATGTTTGGGGTTTCCTCATAGTATATCACCTGACAATTTTGAAAAAGACAGAAAAGCAAACGACTGCGAGTATTGCTGGAACATAGTATAGTTTGGGCTTTTCCCACCTTAAATATGTCATGTATCATGTCTGAGGGTCATGTTATAACATTTTGTAACATTTCATATATGATATGTATATTATTAGATCTCTTTAATGTTAACTCTCCCAGCTGGGAACAAATCCTTGGTCTGTCAGTACCAGCAGGTGCTCGCAGCTTTACTACAACATTCTACTGCTTGTAAACACGCTGTTGCCTCTAGCGTATCAGTGAAAAAGTTAATCAGCACTTGCATCACTAATCTGTAAGCAACACCGATCCTTGCATCTGGAAATCTTATCATTTGAAGACATCAATCTCCATTGCACCACACGAACATCTCATGTTTCCACTATCACTGGTTTCTACACATATCGCAATGTGTTCAGTCATGTTCTGCATGCTGTCTAATGCATTTGACACTGTTGATTGAATGCAGTCAACAGAGATGTTTCATAGAGACTGAAAGGTGTAGTTGAAGTATAGGCGGGCCTGGCTTGCCTGTGAAAGCACAAATGATTATGCAAGAACCTTGAGGATACAAACTAAAGTGATGAAGCTGCACTTTTAGCACAGCAAGGAGTTGATGGGTAAGAATTTTAATAGGTTTTCAATTGCATCTTATGTAAATATGACCATCGGTGTGGTCTGTTCACGCCCAATCTGTTTGTATGTCTTCGTACATGAATGATTTCTTTGTGTTGAAAATATTTCTTCATGTTCTCATCATGTATGGGTACAACATTCAATGAACAAATATAAATTGCATATTCAATCTTAACTGTTTTGTTTAACATGGAGTCTACTTAACGTCTTTGAATTCAGAGATGGTCTCGCCCTGCATTGATCGTCAATGGTTCATCCATCATCCCATCATCATGTTTCCCATTGCATCGCTCCTTGCCCAAGTATATTGTTGACATAGCTCTGTGATGCAATGCTCCTAATTTTACCTATTTTAAGCAAATAAGGATTGTTTGACTGTTTGTTGATTACATAATATTTCATATACCCCTAAATATGGATAATAAATAATAATGTATATTCATAATGCACCTATTCCATGTTGTACACATGCTCATGGCGCTACATTGCTACCCCGGTCAATGGATGTGTGTGCACTCGATTCCTTCTCAACTCCCTGGGGAGTATGCAACCCAAGCTGCCATTCAAGGTGCTACAAGATTATTATTCACATGTCTATCTCATGCTTTCTAGTACCCATTCTCTGCTGGATGAACAGAGGCATCTTCGAATTAAGCCACTTCAATTCAGCATGTGATATGATCAGGTTATAGGTCACCCGTCAAAGTATCAGCTGAGCTTTGAACGTGCTTCACTTTAACCTGAGCGGTCAACCATGCAATGCACGGGACCATGTGCCACCATGCATGGGGGTACACCCAAATAAGGGTCAATTGAAATAATCACTGTAGCAATTAAAATAGGATTTTATAATTGCAGGCGCAAGCAAACATTTAAACATTTATTTCGATTAAATGTCATTTTCTAAGGCCCTGGAAGGCGGGAAAACCGTGGCCAAAATCACTTTTGCAAAGTTAGTGCTTTATAATAACCATATTAAGTGGGCTGAAAGATTCATATCCCAGAAACACCTGGCAATAATGCTGGGCAAGGATCTGATATTAGCTTCCTGGCTATCATAAATTATGAAAGATGACGTCATGAAAATATTCCACATTTTGCTGAAACTCGCAAAGAAATGAAGGGGAGCCTAGTACATGGGTTTGAAGCACTCAACCTTTTCTCTAATACTAGTAGATGTAAAGGTGCGATTCCATTAATGCGGCTGCGGTCCGGGTGCAGTCCGGCTCCGGCACGGGTGCGTCTAGTTTGCAATCGGACCCAACTCATTTCACTATAAGTGTTTCCATTAATGCGATTCACGTGCGGAGCCACATACGGCTGATGTACAGCGCGGGTAGTAAACTAGATGCACCCGCGCCGGAGCCGGACCGCAGCCGTATTAATGGAAACTCACCTTTAGGCTCCCAAGTGGAGATGGGTGAAAGTTAACCCATACAGCCAGATTTATTATTGCTGCTCAATATTGAGCATTCAGCAGTGAGAATGTTAAATATCACAGGCTTGTCTTGCTGATCAGGAATGCATTGATATCATGACTTCTCAAAATATTCATGGCATTTTCTAACCTACTTTCAAATAGTATGTTATCACAATAATAATGTAGTTGTTGTAAAAAATATATTATTGACTGAAATGGTTCATAGAGTGCTCAGCTTATTCCATACATGTGTTCATTGAGTACACTCCTACGTATTTGGTACGTGTTCATGAAGTACATTTCTTTCACATTTTCCATATGTGTTCATTGAGTGCATGCATACTCTTTTTGTATATTCTGTACGTGTTCATAGAGTGCACAACTTTTGCTTATTTCATATGGGTTAATTGAGTGCCTCACTATTTGCCAGCCAGACTTTATGTGCCCACAAATCCATATAAAGTCTGGATATTGAAGTTTGAAGCATTATACACTTTTTAAAGCATGGCATATAAAGCCCAGTGAAAGTGGAATCATTTGTGACTACTGTTATTTTCACTTCAAATATTTTGTGAATATATTATATATGTCTTGGTGGGACTGAAACCCACGGCCGTATAGAAATCCATGTACGCTACTGACTGCACTAACAAGGCTACCAATAAATCATTGACTGTTTGCATTGAACAATCAGAATGATTATTAAATGTAAATGAAAATAATCCCAGGGTAAGTAGTAGGTCTACAGTGTGTGGTCACGGACTATTTGAGTAGTGATGTCTTGCATATGACACAAACTTAGGTGACACGTGCAAGTTGGCAGATGTAATATTTATATGTTGGTGATCATTATATAAACAATGAAATAAAATTAACATTACAACAGGACGTCTGATCAATTTTCAACAAGGTCAAATGTACTGATACTGAATGTATGTCTGAATATGTTCACACATACTCTTCATAATGCGCCACACACTGATCCACACACCGTTCTAGCTGTGAAAGAAACACAGCCACAACAAAGCAAAACTGTTCAATTCTGATATCCCTTAGATAATCAGTTTGATCTACTGTCAGGGTCTCGTTTCCTTTTGCCAGGTTAGATATTGAACCAAAGTCCTTAGATTGATATGATATTTTCTGAGAAGGAAATTTAATGCTGAAAGATTATAAAGTAAAGTTTGCATGTTTATTATTGTTGTTGTTTATGAAGATGGCTGATTTCTTACTTCATTTAGGGGGTGGTCGGTCTTTATCAATTCATCCTGGAATTACCACATTTTCATCAATGTCTTTGAATTTACTGGTAAATATAGTTTTGTTTAAGTAATTTTTATTGCCATCTTCATCAAATATGGAATTAAAATAGATTATACTTCGTCTGTGAGCAATAACATAGCCAATTGTTAAATCATAAAAAGTTTCCAAGTAAAATTGTCTTTACGTGTGAAACTCAACATTGTTCAAAACACTAGTATTGTTTAACTTGAATCATTTTGGTGAATAAATGCCTCGCCCCCAATTAAACTGTACATTGCCATTGATGTGTTTTGAAATCTGTCGTAGGACAATGTTTTAGCTGGACAAGTTTGCCTATGAACACTGGGAGACAGTGGGGCATCAGTGTTCACGAAAGTTACCATTATGATGCAATCATGATAGGATGTGCTGTCTGTAGCGTGGCAATGCACATATTGTCGGTGCTTTGTCAGGTTTCCTGCTATATTCAGTGCTACAGATTGTTGTGGGTTTCCACGTGCCCTAAATTGACAAGTTGTGATGCTAATGAAAGACTCCTGATTTATACATATATATATTCCTTTCTCTCGGTAACAGACAGGATAGATCGGACAGCGATTACAGATGAAAGGAACGTTACATCTGCTATCATGCCATTTGTCCTGTGATGCTTGATTGGATTGATCATCAGTATCCATGCATGGTCATCTTGATAAATTCGATCCTAACAGTTTCCTAACCCAGGTGATCTGATAAAGCTAAATACTATTGATGATCTTGGTAAAGATTTAACACTGATACCATTACTATCAGATAATGTCATTGATCTATGTATCAGGTGTTGTCTAATGGGCTTCTTTTGTCATGCTCGTGTGTGTGTGTGTGTGTGTATTTATGTGGGCGTTGGGGGG
>JAUTBR010120542.1:0-10711 GCA_032361205.1 Pseudorimula midatlantica
GAAGATTAATAATTATGTGTTTCATTTATAATTGTAATTAAGGATGTTAAATTATAAAAATTAATATTTAATAAATTTACTTTTTTTTAAAAATCAACTGAAAAAGCTTTCTGTGACAAATTGGACCCATTCCTTTCAACTTTAGATGAAAGTGAGAGAAAAAAGTAAGTCCCTGTACCCAATTACCAATAGCATGGGGTGGATAAGTGGGTGTGTCCTTGGGTGCAATGATGCCACACTTGTGATATTCTGAAAGAAGGGGGACAGGTTAAAAGCTGACCAATTCAATCAGGTTCAGACCGAGGTTCAACCCATGTGGTCAGTGGCTGAGCCAAGACACTGTCCAGTGTGCTAGGACCAATGACCAAAGCATTGGGCTACTGCTAAGGCTCCTGGTCACCGGGAGATTAGCCATGTATAACATTGGAACAATGCGGGTATTATGTGGCTAATGATGCAACAAGGACACAATGAACCAGTAGGGATTGATCTAAAACTGAAAGAAAAGCCTGGGGGTTGGTTTTGTTTGAAGATGACCAAGGTGACATAGACCGACTTCTATGATGACCATTGATGACACGGGCGACTTTCGTGTTGTTTGCAACAGCAGGAGCCATCTGCTAGATCTGCTAGATGACTATAATGGGCAGAATTCTGCTGATATTGCAGATCAATTCATTCGGAAGATCTATTGTCAAGGCATAATGATAAGATACTCCAGTTCTGTTTTGTCCATGAGAGTATGGCCATGTATGGCCATGTACCTCAGTCAGTGTTCGAAATTAAGAAAATAATAAGGGGGTCACTCTCCATGCCAATGCCAATGGAGGTCAAATCTGTAATTTTCAGGGGGTTACACAGATACCTTTTACATTGCAGATTTTACATTGCACTGTGAGTGCAAGATGGTGTATGATATGAACATATTGTTTTAAGTTCAATACTGAGAAACCTTAATTAGATCTGGATATAATGTGATGAAAGTAACGGAACATAAAACAACATATCCTTCATATTTATATCACTGATTCTTATTAAAATGGGAAGCGCAACCATTTCTATCCATCACATATAACACAATTAGCTGATTAGAAGCTGTGAAAGTGTTTCTGCCGGTCAGCCCATGACAGCGCCATCAGGTCCGCGAAGCACTCTTCAGCGTGGACAAGTGACAAATTCATTTCGTCAATAACCGAAACAGGCTTCCACCATCTTCATATTAATTGTCTGTGGTTTTTACGATGCAATCTCAATTCACCTCGGCCAGTCCCCTGTATCCAGCTTCTGCCAGATTCAATTTGGACTTCATCATGCCGGACTTGGAGAGAACGATTGCAAGACAAACAACACTGGATACACGAACACCCAGCATCAATGGTCACGACACTGGACATCCAATTCCCGATTGGCAGGCGCTTAATACCAATTGTCCGGCGTCAATTACTGATTGGACGCAGTGTTTTGGACAAACATTGCAGGCTGATCTGGTCAAGGGGGTGAACACCTGTGATATAGAACGGAGATCACCCACTACCACTCGGATCACTCTGAGCTTTAGAAGATGACGGCTCCCCGATTGAAAATCTCTGATCGGGTTTCACTGTCTTTAATTGGAAAAGTCTAAAGCAAACAATGCAGTGTATTGTAAAACTACAAACGAGTTGTAATTTGGGGAGCCTGAGGGTATTAAAGATGTAATGCGACCTGTTTTAATGTAAAATGTGTTTTGCCTTAATTTATTAGTCATTAATTTATATTTTCATTCGTCAGAAATTGAAATTGAATTGGGTACAGCAGTCCTGTGTTTAATATATAATTTTGTAAACTGAAGACTATATTTATGGATTCCAGATTTAAATTGCTATGTTTTAACACTTCATAACAAGAGCAAGAACACCTGCACATCTGGAACATAATCAACGGAAAACAAAGTATTGTATTTCACAATGACGCAAGAATGAATTTCGACTCCTAACTTTTGTCTCCCGAGATATTTTTCCTCCATGATTTGCAAGTTTCGGTAACACCCCACTGTGTTCTTCATAATTGCACCTATGATGTTACACCAGTGTGGGTAACTTAGTGTGGGTAACATAGTGTGGGTTACTTGGTCACCACCCACACAGATAAAGTATTTGTACACCATGGCAGTCATCAACACTTACAGTGACCTATTGCATGTAAATGTTAAATATTCACAGTGACCTATTGCATGTAAATGTTAAATATTCAATGTTATCTCTCGTCTACAGATGTTAATTATTAATCTCAAGATTACAATGTCAACATCATAGGTCCGCTGCCTTGGTTGAATTAGCTAATCATTGCAGTGATGTATGATTGCAAGCCAGGATGTTGGTTGTTGATTGCAGACATAACAGTGTAAATAACAAATATATGATCCTTCTATTAGCTATAGGATACCATTGAATATGAATTAGGCATTGCAGTGGGGATACTTTTTTATATTTTGCAATTCTATATTTCTGCTTTGTTCATGATACATATCATAGAATTTTTTCTTCTTTCTTTGTCAATTCTAATTCTCTATGTCTGTTTGTTCATGATATGTATCATCCTGAAGTTATATCATAGGGATTGATCAATAGTATCAATTTTCTGTCCATGGTTTGTGTCTAAAACAACATGGCTTGTTGATCTGAGGGGTGATCTACAGAGGTCTTATACACTGTACACAGTACAGATATATATACTGATAGCTATGGTCTGATCTACATGTTTTATACACCATACTGGTAGATATACACTGATAGCTTTGGGATGATCTACAAGTCTTATACACTGTACAGATAGATGTATTTTGATAGCTAAACGGAGGAACTTAGATCATATAATGTGGCTCATATCATAATATTGTATAATATGACTGTGTAGAAATATACTTAGATAGGTGTTCTTTGTCAAACCAGGACAAAACCATGGCCTCATATATAAACCCAATATTTAATATATGTGTTATTTTATTAGCAATAAACTTATTATGACTATTGTAAAGTTGACACTTGATTAAGAAATATACACATATTATGGTCAGTGAGTGAGAGAATATGGAGTTTAACGTCGCTGCAGGAATCTTTCACCCATTTGCGACGATTATTATGGTCAGAGAATGGGAAAGAATAATGAGTATATTAACACTCGCCATGCTGGAGGCAACCAGAAATGCCCTAAAGAGCAGTACCTGTGCCAAATCCAGCAGGGGAGGGTTAACAAACATTGGTGATGATAAAATTATTACAAATCAACAATTTTCATTGAGAAAATCAGTACAGTATACTAGTTGATGGTATACTAGTTAACCCTAACCCTAATATGTACAAATTCAAATAGGAGATTATCAAATTTAAAAGTTATACCACTGCCATGGACCTTCTAATAATTATAATCCAGCATTGTGACAACCCCCTACTGTCAGCATTGGAAAGAAGACAATGGAAGGATGTCCCAAGAAGATGGTCAACTCTTCCAGGGTCGCCCAGTCAGTAGGACTGCCTCACCATGGAGGAGATCCATCCTCACCCTAGCTGTTTGTCCCCCCACATCCTGTCTCAAGACACCCACAGCCTAATGTATGCAGTATTTACCCTACTTTGCAAATTTGCCTGCGGATAGTAAATACATGGAGTCAGAAAGGTGTCGGGCAGCATATGAACAGGCGACATAGTTGCATCGTAACTCACCACGTCTCACCATCTGCCTCTCGGGCCGAAACATAAATAAATATATTACTAATCTGCTTAAATATTAGGGCTGCGACATTTCGAGACATGTCATTGCAAAAATGTTTTTTCCTTCCAACGACATGGATTTTCGAGTCGAGAACATTTTCTGCTGTTTTCTTTCGCGAATTCGAAATGAGGCTAGTGGTGATTTAGTGATGTCACCAGCGAAACGGTTCCCTCAGAGGTTGACTGACACGGTGAAGAAGAATCGCGAATGGATGTGACGTGGGTTTCAAACATGCGTTAAAGAACGTTTCAAGATGACAACAAGGATGGAAACAGATTAGAATTCTGGGAAGTCTTGATCAATAAAACGTCTTTGCTAAATAACTGCACCGCAGAGTAAAACGAGTGGAATTTCGAGAACAAATTCTAAAACAATGGCTCAATTTCCTTTCAAATTTGTATATTTACTGACATTTTCGACGTGTCGCAACAAATGCCAAAATAGTCGGTCATACTGTATGTGCCGAGGACACTTCGTAGCCTAGAAGCCTGTAGTGAGACGTGGTGTAATTTATGGGTGAATTATGTAAGATTTAGAAGGAAGGACTGAAATGTTTCTTACCTGACGTGTGGACTTGACAGACCAGCGCGAGCACCAGCAAACACACATACATCCTCATAACGCAACCATTAATGCAGGCTCACACCTACCTGGAACAAGGGGACACATATATCACCATTTACATTTACCTCGCCTGACCGAAGGGGGTCAGGATTTGGGCTGGGGGGTAGGGAGAAGGGTTCGGGGTATGGGGACACTTGTGGGCCACGGCAATGGGGACACTTGCAGGCCACGGAATCTTGGTAGATCCTTTAGGTAGTAGGACCTCTTAGATCCTTAGTGGGTCCTCATGGATCCTTTCAGCAGGTACGCATAGATCCTTATTAGAAGGTCTTCACAGATCCTTATTAGAAGGTCCACACAGATCCTTATTAGAAGGTCCTCCTCACAGATCCTTTAGTAGTAGGTCCTCATAGGTATCCAAACTGGTAAAGAGCCACCTGGTAGTTTATCCACAGCCGTTTTTAAAAACTCCTCCGGAAGATTGAATCAATTCTGTGCAGTAGTCAGTGTACAATCCGTGAGCGGAACTTCTCGTCGAGTCTTCGTTGTTGTTGATGGTGAGGCAGGTGGACTACGATGACTGCGCGTACACACATCCACCAGAGGTCAATCTTCGGGTCGGTCGGGAGGAAGACACCAACACAGGGAAAACACAGCTAAGCCTCACACCTATTGTGACTGTCCATAATACATAATATACCCATGCGACTCCACACAGCAATTATGGCTGAGAGTGCTGACCAATCAGAGATACTGTTACAACATGCTATCAATCTCTTGACTGGGTCACCCCCAACTGTCCCATTGACAAGCCAATATGGCCGGCCGATCTCAAACGTTGGAGCTGACGGACTGGCGTGTCCCTTCACCTGGCTGTGGCTTGACCGCCGACTGGACACAGCTGAGTGACCGCTAGGTGGACTGTCTGAATATCTGGGTCCCTCTCGCTACGGCCAGCTGCTCTGTCATTGTGAACTACCTGTCTGTCTGTCTCTGTATGGCGTGTGTGCTCAGCGCAGCGTATAGGGCTAGGTGCAGTCACACACAAAGAGGCCCTCACTGGGTTGGGGAATGCCTTGAGGCACGGAATAATTAGAGGGGGAATAATTGCATCTGTAGGCAGGTAATTTAAAAGTCATTATGGACTGTTGAATACATAATCATGAAGTAATTATTACGTATCGTAATAATGTCACACGATTGAAAGGAATTGACTTGTCAAGAAATAAATCAATAAACAATGTTGAAACATATATAGCATATTTACAAATTTATTAAAATTAGGGCCTACGGGTTTGTGCTAGTTTTGTGGGTGTGGGTGGGTTTTGAATATACAAGTATTCTACCACTGTTAGCACAAGATACTTCATTATATATTTTGCTTCTCATATCATATTTTTCAGCTGGAATATCTTAAATTCCGACCCTTCTTGGTGTATAATTAGTCATAAAAATCATCCATCACTGACAACTAGGGTTATTGATCGGAAAAATTCAAATTTAGTATTTTTAGTGGTTAAATTCAAAATATCCAATTTAGGTCTATCATCAGCTGGCATAACCACACTTGTCACAAAATCTACAATCATTTAATTACATAGAGATAAATTATCTAATCGAAACATAACCTTCCTGTGAACTTTAACTGATGAAAGAAGATTGTTTAGGTAAAATTATAAACATGGTACAGTAGAATCCGAAAACGAAAGGGCAATGATAACGAAAACCTTGACAATAATGACAATAATGACCACGATAAAGATGATGAATGGCCCTGCAACAGACTCAATACTGTCACATAAGCCCACTACTGTCATATAAGCCCGACCCAGACTGAATGTCTGGTCACGCTAATGCAAAATATTCGACATAAATCATGTAATGCATTCAAAACATGGCAAAAGAAAAATGCTTATATCATAATCAATTTACAAATAGAAAAAGAAATATTACACATGTATAAACGGCATCACATTGCAAAGCAAACAAGCGAGACTATTGTGATAGATTTGTTTTTACTTCCTACTATCAAGGCAATTACATAGTAACCCGAGGAGACGGGAGCATCACCTTTATCTGGGACCCTTGCACGTGTTCTGGTTCCCTGATATGTAAACACAGGGTTTAAAAGAAAGGGTCTACTGTTCTGCTATGAGTGCCTCTGAATCACGTGCTAACCAAACAATCCACCCTTATACAGCAGGGAAAACATACTTAACATTGGACACCTTTTAAAATGCAATGACAACATATCAGACTTCTCATTTTAGTGCCATTTAATGTCTCGATGGCTGTGCATTGTCACGTAATAATACAGACAGATTTGTGTGTTCAACCCTAGATTGTAAGCAACATTGACAGATTTATGGTGTAATTAATGCAATAAATGTTCAATTGGAAGAATTTAATATAATATATAATAGTGTGAGGTTTTGGAATTAAATGCTTCAAGGATGTTCATCAATCAGACATTTTGTGAAGAATACTTTGAAAATATTCTTTATAGTTGAATTTCAATAGCCAGCATAATAAACTAGCAATATATTACAATACCCAGCATAGGGCCAATATATTACAATATCCAGCATTATATTAGTAGTAATACTACTAATAATAATGTGTCCATTTATATAGCTCATAGCGCTTACTCAGCATAGAACCAAGATTTTACAATATCCAGCATAGTAAACTACCAAAGATATTACAATACCCAGCATAGGATCGAGATATTACAATACCTAGCATAGGACCAAGATATTACAATATCCAGCATAGAACTAAGATATTACAATACTTAGCATAGCACCAAGATATTACAATATCCAGAATAGGACCAAGATATTACAATATCCAGCATTGAACCAAGATATTACAATATCCAGCATAGGACCAAGATATTACAATATCCAGCATAGAACCAAGATATTACAATATCCAGCATAGGACCAATATATTACAATATCCAGCATAGAACCAAGATATTACAATACCTAGCATAGGACCAAGATATTACAATGCCTAGCATAGCACCAAGATATTACAATATCCAGCATAGGACCAAGATATTACAATACCTAGCATAGCACCAAGATATTACAATATCCAGCATAGGACCAAGACATTACAATACCTAGTAAACTACCCACGATATTACATTACCCACCCAAGATATTACAATACCCAGCATAGTTAACTATCAAAGTAAGCAGACTGTCAGCTCAGTGTCCTACTGGTCTATTATTACAGGGTCTCCGGTAGCGCCACCTCGCCACATTACAGTTCATTGCGGTCTGCAGTGGCTCATGTGTGGAGGACATTAGTACCAGGGCAAGGCAATGAGACTGCATTGCCTCCTCATCAAAGAGCAGTGTAAATGTCAACCCAATCTCACCTAGAGGCTATTGTAAAATATCTGTCCTCCTTCCAGCATTGTGTGGGCGATTCTGATTGGTGGAAAATGTTAGGTGGTGCTTAGTGCTACTGCATAAATGGTCTTAAGAATGGGTTCTTCCTTCTTGTGAATGCATGTGTTAACATCCTAGCTGGTAGATACGACTGACGTTGCCCTAGTAGGAATGCGATTCAATAACAGTAGAAGGATTAAGTAATTTTGATGGATGCAAACAGAGAAGATGTCAATTTGTGGCATGAGAAGAAAATTGATATCCTAACTGGGAATGCATGGCAAGAAAGCCAATATTGTAACTGGTAATGCATGGAAAGATATAAATCAGGGTATCATTTCTCGAAGCTCTCATATCCACTACGAGACCATAGCGCTCTCATAAGTGCACAATCCTCATGTATTAGAGATGGCTACGAGAGTCCTTATGGTCTCATAGTAGATATGAGAGTTTTGAGAAACGATACCCAGAGCAAATTTGCAATGCATGGCAACAGGCCACACAATGAAACTGGCAATGTATGGTAAGAGAACAAATAGTGCTACTGCTAATGCAAGATGAGTATGCATATCCTTTACCTATATGTAATTGGATCATAAAAGAGCAGAGTTGCAATATAAATTATGGACAGTCAACATAGAAAATAATATTAGAATTAATGTCAAAATATTGACTACCATAACTTCCAATAGAACAGAGAGCCCAGTATAAGTCCAGTATAAGCCCAGGTTTTCAGATACACCGCACCAAGTGTCACAAACACCACACCGCAGACAGAATCTCAGATTAATGGTGATATGCTAGCTGTCACAGTTGTTCACAGGATTATGCAAACAACCTCAAAGATAAATGGCTGATAATTTTGTTTTCATTATTGGAAAATCTTCTGCGGATAATTAGAACTGAATTAGGAAAGATGTTTTTTTTCTTTAGAAAAGTAGAAACTTAAAATAATTGTACCTAGAGGTCTAGTCTGAATTCTATTTTCGTAAATTTTATTTCTACATCTGAAGACCAGCGTTAATTCATGGAAATGTTGCAGCTCTGGTTGCCATTGAAGAGTTACGATGTAGGGCATTCTGCACTACCCGAGACTCAACTAAGTGCAGCCGTACCCATTCGAATGATGTTGTTAGATTTTCATTAAGCAGCCAGCAAGACCCGGCTCACGGTTATACATTACAATTTGCCTCATATCTAGCAAAGGCCTGGGCCTTAATACCAGTCGTGTTTGTCACTGAAGCCCATAAAACACTAACAATTTCAGACACAGGGATGTCCCGGCAGAAACCCCCCCATTAAAGGTCATAAATTATGCATCAGTTACTTATACAATGTTACAAGGTGGTAGTATAACATAGAAGCTTGAACAGACTTCACAGAAGACAATCTCAGTCCACCCTCCACCCCTACTCCATACTTTTAATACGGACCACTTAAAACCCAATAAGTCATAAAGTAATTAAGGTTATGATCCTCAAATTGCTGTGAATAATTCCAGTGGACAGAAGGTGGCTAAGTCCTGCTATCATGTCCCATTGTTTGAGGAATGTTTATGATAACAGGCAACTGAGGACTAGCTGGGCAATACCTCCCCTCCTGGGGTGATCAAAGTTAAGTCATTGTATGCCACGGAATCCAAAGGATTACTGTTGGACAGATTGGATACTACATCATATTTCATAGAGCAGGAAGACGTGGTACTGCTAGAATAGGGCATCTGTTGTTGTCTGCTGCAGTAGGTACAGCCAGTGAATATGGAGTTCAACGTCACTGCGGGAATCTTTCACCCATTGCCGACGACAATAGGTACAGAATCAGTGTTCGAAATTAAGAAAATAATATGAAGGGTCATTCTCCATTGGCCCAGTATTAATGGAGGTAAAATCTGTAATTTGCAGGGGTCACACAGATACCTTTAACATTGCAGACATTCAAACCCATGGATCTCCGTTAAATTCAAATACTGAAAATGATTACTAAAAGGTGGTAGAATAGTTCATCTCTGGTTGTCTGCTGCAGAAGGTTAAATCTTAAAGTATTACAGCTTGGATACATCATATTTTATACAGCAAAGAAGACCTTGGTACAGAATGATGAACAAGCAATGATTGAATAGATCATCTGTGGCTGCCCACTGTGGAAGGTTAAATCCTAAGATAAATCCATGTTGGACAATTTAGACAATACTCCTACTACCATCAACAAGAAGACCTTGTACAGAATGACTGATAACAGCAAGAAGACCTTGTACAGAATGACTGATAACAGCAAGAAGACCTTGTACAGAATGAATGATAACAGCAAGAAGACCTTGTACAGAATGACGGATAACAGCAAGAAGATCTTGTACAAAATGACTGATAACAGCAAGAAGATCTTGTACAGAATGACTGATAACAGCAAGAAGACCTTGTACAGAATGAATGATAACGGCAAGAAGACCTTGTACAGAATGACTGACAGAACAGTGCATCTGATATATTGCTTGCTGCAGAAGGTTAAATCCTAGGAAATCTTAACACAGTGTGGAAAGACTTGGTACAGAATGATGAACAAAAAGTGGTAGAACAGGGCATCTCCGGTTGCTTCCTGGAAAAGGTTAAATCCTAGAAAATTGGACATTGTATACTGCTCCTACTTCAATCTCATTAAAAGCATATCTCAGCACAGCTGAATTGCCATTTACCTCACATCAGATTGCCCTTGACGCACAGTCAACGTTCATCCTGGGTTCCGGTCAAGTGGCTCCGCTACGCAATGTTAGCTAATCAGTGGCGGGTTTACATGTTAAACAGTGCAGAAAGTTTGTAAACAATTCCAGGTTTTACTAGGCGAGGCTCTGATTGGCTGCGGTCAAGAGTTCAAATTGACACCACTTGAATGGCAATTTCCTGATACCGTTCAAGCAATTATCATATACAGTGCACCCTCGATATAACGCCCTTCGATGCACCGCGGATTCGGATACAACGCGGGGTCCAGCGTGGACC
>JAUTBR010120764.1:0-10703 GCA_032361205.1 Pseudorimula midatlantica
ATGTCTATAAAACATGTAATGGATGAAAATAGGTCTAAACGGTTCGTGTTTCGAGGGTGGGATATAGTCAAGCCTTCAGTATGTCGATAACAGCATACATGATGAGCATGCCACTAACAGGGTGACTTCGTGTATGGAGAAACCTAAATCTAAACGTATTATGTGAAGCGGTACGAGGGCTGTATCGCTCTGCCGTGGCCTATGACGTCGTTGACAAAAATATAATGGAAACATGGAAGGACCAAGAATGTTAAAAAAGAAAACACCGTGGGTTAGTTATAGCGCAATGGTCGACATTCAGCATAAGCTGAAGCTGTAATTTTCAAAAGCGGAGAAGAGAGGACACCTGGGACCAGTTGACGGAACTCTCGAATCCACTGTAAGAACATAACCCTATCGCAAGTGATATTTCACATAGCGATCGAGATCATTTACGAGAGGGAAGCTAGCGGAAAGAAGAGATCTTCATGAAATGGGTGCCATGGGACCTGCCACTGGCATGGTCTAACTGAAACTGAATGGTTTAAACACGCAAGCTGGAACATAACTTGGGAATTCTACACAGATTTAAGTATGTCAATAAATAATATATGCATATTCTACATACATAAAAATCAGTGGGACGGTATTCCGATATGTTGTATGTGAAGGAGAAGAATCTTCTCTATTGGCTTTGGAATGTTGCCGCGTGTTTCTCTGTCTATGGACATAACACTAGTTTCTCCTTACCTGAAACCTGCAGCCAAACAACGGACGGGTATTGTTTCCTCTTTATTGGTCCTAGAGATATTATGAAGTCTTTGGATTTAGAATTATGTATCACAGGAACACCAAATATAAACTCCTTATTAAGGCATAACATGTTTTTATATATTTGGTTTTTGTCTTTGGCATCCACCACGCTAAGCTTTGTATAATGGCACTCCATATTATCCGAACTGTCTTGTAGCCTGACATCTAGCGCAGTAATTTCGACTGGATCTGGGCCCGATGACGTCACGTGGCACGAACATTCGTGCTCATCGTTGTCTCCTAGCGTGTCTAATGTCATGTCATATCTCATGTTGATCACACTTCCTTTCACTGAACGAGATTCACAGAATCCTATACTGGCCGCATCTGGAAGTAAAGAAACAGAAATAGCAGTTACGTGGAAAGTCCAAGGAATGGGATAGGGAGTGCAAGTCTAGTCTAAATGTTATTTCCGGTGATAGGTGACGTTTGTGACGTCACAGTGGATTGTTTGTGACGTCACAGTGGACTTTTGCGCATTTAGATTTTTGACCAGTTTATGTCACCGGATATTGTGAATACTTGCAGCTCATATTACGATCTATAAGACTCGCGTTATAGAACTGAAAATAGAATTGTAATAAGGTTTCCAAAATTACTTTATGCTGGCGATGTTTAGTGTTATTTCATTATTAATCCGTAACCATATACTGGAGGTATTTATATGTGTAATAAATAGTGGCACAAATGTCGATCAGTACATCGTGTAATGTATTACCGTTACTGGAACTACCTATACAATCGCGAAGTATGTATTTAGAAAAGCAAAATGCAATGCATCCACTTGGATGTAAAGCTTTGAGCGCCCGCCCGGAGTGCGGAAGGTCGATGCGTCAAACCACGATCGCGTCATACCAAAAGACGTTAAAAGATGGGAGTTGTCGTCCCCCTGCTTGGCGATCACTTACACCTAGTTTAGCCTAAACTGTGGTTGAATTACATTTGTGCATACGGACCCAGTCTGCCTGGCGTATATCATACTACAGGACCACCTCTTAGTGGCACGCAGGCCAGGGTAACGTTTCTCAAAGCTCTCATATCCACTATGAGACCATAGCGCTTTCGTAAGTCCACAATCCCCATGAATTAGAGATGACTACGACAGTCCTTATACCCTGGCCCCGAGATTACGAAACCTTTCTGAGTACGATTTCATACTCAAGTTGTATTCGTTGAACGTCATGTATGAGCTTGAGCATGACATCGTACTCAAACGTTGCTGTACCCCCGGGGGTCTGAACCACCCATTGGTATTAAACTCACCTGAGATGCAATCATAAAATACTCTGACATAGTCAGCGAAGCCTCGCTTGTGATGTTTGGGCAGGGGGACTTTAAATGACAGTTTCTTATCGCAGGTGTGCTGTGCGCTGCACGTGGTGATGGTATCCGAGTACACAAAGTGCGCCAGAGGACCGCTGGCGTTCTGTATTCCTGGACACTTGGAATCGAAGAGGACATCCTTGCTGTCATAGCCACAACATTGCTGTTCGTGTTCGCCGTTGATATTCGCCAATTTGTCATGACAGTATGTGTTGTTCACCTTGGATCCTACAAATATGTCTTTGATGACGATGCTTTCGTTTTTGCAGTCCATCTTGAAAGATTCCAGGTTCGTTCCTTGGTAGGCACATATGTTGACGCCGTTGTATTTCTCAGGGGGGCTTTCCTGACATATGTCAATCCCTGGAAAGAAAGAAAATATCATATAATCAGGTTTGTGTGTATAGCTAGTTGTTCCTGGAGCGAATATTACTAACACAGCACTGATATTTGAGCATCGTTAGATAATTTCTTATGCATTATTATGTAGTATCCATGTTAACATGTTAACAGATCTGTATTATGTTTGATCAATCATGAACATTACGTTCAACGCATGAGAGATTACCACTAACAAATATAGCAAATTGAATCTGAAGTCCACACCGCTCCAAGCGAACAATATATATATATATATTCCCAAGCGGTCATGACAAGATGCATGTATTGTATGTAAGTGGATAGTCTGTGGTTGAGTGAGTGTGTAAAAGGGTGTTAGTATATTACACCGAAATGGCACGTCAAGAGGTTTTCAAAATTTAATGACAAATAAAAATGTAATAAAATAAATTCACGTAAGTATTGTGGCAGTACAGTTATCATCTTTGGTTCGTCAATACCCATCGATGTGCACATGTTCACTGCAATACTCAGGGCTTTCTCCTACCGTAAATGGTCAATCCATTACGTGAAATGTATCACCTTGAAAGCGAATTCAGACTCCCATTCAACTAAGTGAAAACTATTTCATCAGGCATGTTATATGTTGACAAGAACTGTCATGGTGTGCATGGTCATCATATGACAGTCCAGGGTTGTTCGACATACATGTGTGTATATGCAGTATTGTGCACGTATACAGCAATAGGGGCATATTAAACATACGATGTACATACTGTATACAGAGACATATAAATACCGGGGTAGTGCACTTTGGCATGCACCTGTACCAAGAGATTACATGGGAGATATGCACGTATAACGTACGCCACATTATGTATTATAGTGTATAGATGTATGCATGGTAAAAGGGCACATATAGCAGTTGTATAACGCATTGTTGCACAGGCATGTCTTAGACGTGCATTATATAGTGCAATGCATATATTACACATATAGTTGAATGTTGTCATAGCGATACAAGGAACTCGTAGAACATGTACAATGTACACATATAGGCTGCACTTGATACTACTAGACAATAGAGAAGTATGCGTCCGCATAAGATGGGCGCTCGGCTTAGCGAACATTGCGGCTAAAGTGGCACAGACAAGGGGCATTCGCTGAGAGATCTTTTGTAAGATTCGGTAATTACAGCAGTAGGCAAGCGTGCGAAAGTATTTCCGTTCTACATCTTGCATAGTTCCCATAGGTGAGCCAGGTTGCAGCTGCTATTGCGAGGACAGGACTGTCATCTCCATGTGTTTCAGTCCATGTTGTCAGACGTATTTCCATTCTTGCCACGTGGGAATTACACCCATGGTGCCACGCGACTGTGAGGAGCAAACAGAGGAAATTACTGGGCCCCATATTATATGGCAGAGGAACAGGTGACGAGTTTTCAGATGCAAGTAATGAAGGAACAGTTCTGGGGTCACATACTCAAAATGCATCAGCTCTGAAAGAAGACGTCTCATCTATTTTTCTTGACGACGTGGAATCTGTGCGTAAAATTTGCATCCATCGCGTTCGGTTGGGGATGGCTTGCGTTGCCAGATGTGTAAGATATGTTGACATTAATGAGCTGTCATGCTTGTGTGTATGCTGGGCAATAGAATGAGTGGTGAGGGAAACAGTACTGTGTGAAAGCCCCACGCATTTCATTCTCGCGGAATCCAAAACATAATTAAAAAGGTAGCGAGAATTGGCTATCGTCCATGGCTTGTGTCATGGCAAGCATGCAAACATTTAGAGTAGATATAAGCTTATTAGAAGCACCTTTTCAAACAAAGCATGTGTTGTATAACGCAATTCTGCTGGCAGGAGGGCTGTAATCGCAATAAACTGTTTACTATTTACCAAACATCCTGCCGTATTCATTATATGTAACATGATCTGAAGGCCTCGTTAGGAGCACGATAACATGTTCGCCTTAACTGATCGATCCTGCGCATGCTCAAGATGTTGATTTACTGGATTACGGTGTAATTACCGGATGATAAATGAGATTATACAATTATCAATTTCATTATGCATGTTCCAATGCAATTATTTGGCTAAGAAGTTCAGACTTTCCCGGATTATATCGTTATATCAATGCACGGGATAATTACAGATGGTATATGCTTATTTGTGGGGGTAATTATTCTATTGAATTGCAAAGAGACAGCTCGTAACTGATGTATGGGGGGTCAGTTTGCAACTTGGCTTACACACTTCAGAATAGCTTGGATTCGTTCCTCATCCATACATTTTAACAATGAACATCTTCGTGTATGACTTTGTATACGTATGGCTGTCCGATGATAAATTCGCCTTTAACCATGCTCACCTAGCAGATGATGGGTACCCTGTAAGGATGAGATGGTAATTTGAGTGTTAATATTTTCCTGTTTGCTGTGTATAAAGCTCAGGGCCGCTGTCTCTCAGCATATTTTTTAATTGTGATAGCTGTATATTTTCCAGGTTATAGATATTTAATGACAGTATATCCTTTCACGTATGTTAATATAAATGAGTATTCTCCACATTTGTCTCTCAGCGTACGCAAAGCAACCACATCCAAGAAAAGGACATATAATTGTATTCGCTAACAAGGTGTTTTTTAAACAATCGTTATATTCATTTTCAAATAGTAGACAGGAATAGGCAGCGAAGCATTTATTTATTATTTGAAAATCGAACCGCTTCCACCAAAAAACTATACCGGAGGAAATTAGGTATGAAATTGTAATCCATTAACACCTAATTAAGTAAAATATGAGTGCATAATGCATTGCATGACCTCAGTCACATCCGGCAGTACTGTCGTACGACAATGAGAATGACGTAAACGTCTATGGTATTTTGCGCCATGTGGAGGTGGTCTGTGTGTATGTCTCATACAGTTCCTATAGCCTCTACAACGGTATGTGTTGAAGTACATCCTTCTCAGTGAAGTGGCCGTTGACCCGCATAGGAACACGGCTAATTACTATAAGAATCGATTGTGACGTTGTAGACGTCCAATATGCAGGTCATATACTCAACAAAAATAAATTAAGGGTTGTGTGTACATATACATTTAGCATTACTAGTATATTCTTTTAACAACAATGAATTTCCAAACATCCACATGCTTCAAGAATCTGCAGACACATTGGAAGAAGAATGGAACCAGTGTCCCTAAGCCCAGTTCCGATACTTGGTAGAAAGGTTCCCCAGTGAATAAATGCTGGCCCTCAAGTTATTTTGTTGAGTATAAAACATCACCTTATCCCTGTGTAGTTGTTCTAGCGGTAACTATTGTATCACTTACGTTCGTAAAGATTCTTTAAAAAAATCGCCGGAGAGCTTGCCATATGTGTTCAATGCGAGGTGAAATTTAAGTTTGTTTGAAGCTTACTTGGTAAATAATTAAGTTTACTCTCCAGAGAAGGGTTCTAGTTAGTGTCGTATTACTGCGCAGCAAGACGGAGGTCGTGGATTTTACTCTAGTGCTATAATCCAATCAAATAGCATACGTTCTACTTCCACACAATGGACTCACATGCTTTAACGTACAATTGCATTGTAAAACCGTTCTTTGATATAATAGCGGATTCATTACTGACACAGATATGTATGTTGTAGGCCTACTAATATTGAAAGACGTGCACTTTAGGTATTGATACAGTTTAGCATTCAGTATACCGATACAGTACATGTATACCTAATTTGAATTTGCATAATAAGATTGGATATATCATTCGTCCTTTGGTACAATCGATTTGTACCATCATTATCGTGGGCTGGGGTGTTTAACACGCATTGAACATTACTTTGGTCATAACATAATTTAAATTAAGAGTTAATTCCTAACAAAGAGCTTTGCACATTCGGCACTCTCCGAGTGCATTTTTTTTCACCATGAAAATAATTGGGAGCAACGTGCATCATAAATAAGGACCCACAGATGTTTCGCATCGGCTGCATGGTTAAGGTAATGCGATCTGGTCTCACAGGAAACACTTCTATACACATACACACCCATCAATACACAGAGAACGTCGGCCACGCGTTGTATACTCCAAAGTGAGGGCTGAAATTCATTACGGTTTCCAGAAGCAGACAGATTCCAGAACATATCGAGATCTATATAGTATTCAGTTTCTGCTCTATTTTAGTTGTGCCCCGGTCATAAAGGTACGAGCTTTCACTCACATAATCTTGAGGAGTTTCTCTACGTGAGTCTAGAATCGGCAGATAGTATCTCAAGACCACAGTCTAACACCTGTCGCTGTACCTTTCTAACGGGGGTCAAAATACATAGATGGAACATTACAGAGGTTGAACTATGAACCTATATGATCATTTGTATATCAAAATAGCACGAATGCTGCGATACCATGTAATACTAACCTAAAAACAATATTTTCTGCAGTGTATCTATATATTATTTGATATGTGTATATTCTAGACTGACTGGGTGCTACATGGTAAAAACGCGAAAATGTTCATGAACGCGAAGCGGAAATAATTCAATGGTCATGGTTGATATCATAGTTTACCAATTAAGGAGCCATTTCAGTACTGATGTTTATTATTTCTGTGTATTTTATGTTTGTACTAGTATTGTTATTCTCTTGACTTAAGTCTGTGTTGAAACCATTCAAAACATTACGAGTTCTTCCAATCAATGCACTTCAGGACCATTCACATCTACACGCGTATTGAATGTAGCCGCAACCCTAACTTCAGTATAAAGTACCTAACGACCAACTGGAAAGTCCAATTGTTTCGCGTATTCAGAATACGATGTCAAGAAGCGAAGACAGGAAACAGAAGCTCCTAACAGTGCGTTCTAATTCCTTGAAGCATTTGTACTTGTTAGAAGCTGATAATTGATCGTATCAACTGGAGCATCGCATTACGTTCCTTTGGGAATCCTTTCCTCGACAATCAGGTTCATTCACTCATTACTGCTGACGGAACGTATTACATGCTTCCGTGTATACGTCCTAGATAATAGCACGCGGCAATGACATATGCGCCAACACGATTAGACCCATAGATACATATTTAAAATGTCTTCACTGAAAGATTCAAGTCGCTGGTAATCTACAACACGCCGAGAGAGAAGTCCCAGAATCTTTCACATGTTTCAGTTGACTCATCAGTCATTGGCACAAGTCTAGAGGGACGCCGTCGGTTGGCGTTCCCTCTTGTACAACGGGACTGTGGTAATTTGTACAGAGTGATTTCGTATGGAAATGTAAAAGCTGATCATACTTCTTCTTGTAGTTTGGGTCTTCAAAGGGTCACTAAAGTCAATTTGCAAGCTTCCACACTCATCAAAGCTATTGGTGAACTGGTTAGCGTGGATTCAAGCAAGGCCAAGACTGTGGTGAACGAGATATTCATGAAGTCTCATGTGGTATTTGGTTGGCAGAAATCTCTTTCGTTGAGGCTGGTATATTGGAATTGATAGTTTTATTCCTAAATGTGTTATTATGATGCCAGGAAGTATAATACTTGGCGGGATGTGGCTATGATTAAATAATGTCAATAGATGTTATCCAACTGATATGAACATAAAGCATAAAGAACACATCAATTATGAGTGTTGCTGCTCTTATTTGAATAAGTGCGTGGATCTCACCCCTTGCGTTCTGTCTATACCATGACGCATCACGTATGCATAATAATAATAATAATAATAATAATAATAATAACAGTAATAATAATGTCCCAATATACAGATATAATGCACTATATCCACGCTCGAAGCTATAAAGCATGTTCAAAGCGCTATGTTATTATTCCATGGCTATTTCAATTGACCAACGACAACGTGCACTAATTTAAATGCTCAACTCCCGTGGGAGTATTTAAGCCATGCTGCCATTTCAGGCGTTAGAGGGTTAGCATTTCCAATGCCATCTCATCATCCCGGATGATGCAGCATACAAATACCAATATAAATTTCAGGCTGTGTGTGTGTTCAATGACATTTATCTGTCCAAATTCAGTTTCTCAACACGTGCACATTGAATCATCTACGAAATAATTATAATCACATAATACATAAAATACTGTTTCCAAATGTCTTAATACTATGAAACATTTATCATACATGTGTCTCAACACTAACATCAGAGTGTCATAAATAACACGAGTCCGACACTGCAATCATGCACAGATGGGTCATAAACACATCAACTGTCAAAATGAGCGATACATAATTCGACCTATAAATATGAGACGACATTTAGCGCTATGACTGATGTCCTGCCTTCCTCCGGAACGGCTAGCTATCACATGCACAGTGTAGCATACAACAATCACATCACATAGAACGATCGCATCCGACCGTTCGAGCCGATCCTAATTTGCGTCCCACGCGTACGGAATGACCACTGCCCGGCTATCTACCCCAAACACACTCTGCACGTCCACTTCAACTATCGGATTAAGAGTTGTCCTCGGCAAGGATCAAATGTCATGCATGCCACGGGAATTGTACCATCGAGGAAGAAAAAAGTATAGACAGCGTAAAACTGAAAATTCCGATAAAGGGCATTGAGAACAGTTCATACCATGAACCTTGGAGTGATGTCAAAATGATTGGGACCATTATTGTCAATCATGTGTTACGGAGAGACAGCTTTCGGTGTAATTGGACTTCCTTGAGGAGACTAGAACATGGACATGAAGGACCATTAGGAAGAGGAAAGGTTAAAAAGTGTTGTTTGGTCGTCAGTCAACATCACAATGAAGTCCAATAAAGCGTTTCTTTTCAAGGATTGAAATCAGGCTCAAATAGACTTAGATTGATGATTACATTTTTTCCTGAATGTAACCTGCAATGGCGAGGTTATATGGTCCATGTGTCGACCTTAACGAGCAGATTTTATCGGATTGACAAAACAAGATACCGCATGAAAAATATATGTCAGTACGAATATTCCATCGTATTTCATTGTAATCAGGTATCAAAGCTTTCTTTGTAGTACGGAACATGTTAGAATGAAATGTAGCCGGCGAATTAACGGATAACATCTGTCTGTAGACAAATTAAGAATTTAGAATATATAAGTATATACTATGTATAGATAGTTGGTCTGCCAATGCTTGTGTGTGTGTGTGTGTGTGTGTGCGTGTGTGCGTGCGTGTGTGTGTACGTATATGTGTGCGTGTGAGCGTGTATGTGTGTTTGTGGTATCAAACTTCAATATCAACTTTAATAGAACTGATACACGTACACATTGTTTTACTATTTAGACCTCGGTACAAAACGCATCGTCTTGTTTTATGCTAGACACAATCCTGATACAAAGGACATAGTGTCCATATTACAAGTCCATGAAAAGCTGCCACTAGACTATGCTATCCCCTGACGAATCTAGACGTGTCTAATTGTTCATGGTAGATATACACATTTAGCTATTTAGGTGAGACTAACGCCTCTGACAGCGACTAACACTTGGCTTCCATATAGGGAATAGTGACGCTTTAAATAGTGACACTGTCGTATACTCAAGTCGGAAATACGCTGATTGGCAAGAACTAATTCATATGTCTGGGTCATGTTCAATGTTGTAAACACCTTTCAGAGAAGTTATTATAGCTGGCCATACGTGTGGTTTATCCGTCTTCGCCCAATGTCCGGTCGAGTCTTAACTGCCCCTAGTAGACGATGAGTAGGAAGATAGCACTTATTACCGTACTACTTACTACTTAGCAGGTTATATACCCCAGGGAGCATCTCATATATACCACGTGTTGCAGTAGTTATATACAGAGCTTTATTATCTCGATGCCTGAAAACGATTAGTTTGGTGTTAAAACTGACGCGCCGTCAATAAGCATGGTCACGTAGGAAGCATTGTTCTAGACTAAGAAAGCCGGGATGAATTATTTATCACAAGTCATTATTTTTACATGGTGGTGTTATTACGAAGATAATTGAGGTTCGCTGGGAATAATGGTAAGTTGGAGAGGATGTGAATATATAAATGACATAGTGCCACAGAGAGTCTGCTATACGATGACCGGGTGAATTTAGAACAAGAAATTTAGACAAAGAAAAGCGGAGGAGCCATGCATCGGGTTATAGAAAGACGCAATGATCACAAACGCAATAATCACGTTTAGTCACTTTAAAATTGTAAATGGAAAGTTCTGACGATTGCCTCGAAACTCATCAATCAACATAATTCAATGAGACAATTTTCACCATACCATGCAGA
>JAUTBR010121097.1:0-10131 GCA_032361205.1 Pseudorimula midatlantica
CAACTTGGAGAAACAACCTTACTGACAGTCTCTGATAAAAATACTGCATACGACGACTGGGGACATGAGTTTTCGAGGATGAAGCTACACCATAATTGAAATAACCACTTGAATGAAAACCAAACATAATAAAGACGCATTCTATTTTTTCAAAATTGTAATTTTTTTTCCCACTGCCACTCAGGAGAGAAGATAACGGTTTCGTCTAATTTGCATTCCACTCATGTTACCGACAGACAGAAACATCACTTGAATTTGCTCGGCTGACAAGTGGCGAATATGAAACGTCTGCCGATAACAAATCAATAGAGCTGGAAGCACGCCCTCTAACTCATAATTGCGATTTTATTGATGTTAATATTTGTCTCTGTGGCGTACATTTATAGGCCCCTTCAAACAGATATGTCCCGTAATGCATGGTGAATTACAACGTAAACAAGCTCTCGCGCGATTAATGAGTGGAAAACATGGACGACGTGATTTGGTCAGTCTGTCCGTGACTTCCACGAGATTTTCTCCAAAGTGTCTTCTCTTCTCTGTTAGATTATCAAATGGATATGTTGTGTTAAGTGCATTAGAAAATACTTAATCAAGTAAATCTAGCCTTTTGTTATCGGAGCAAACATCGGCGACTCGCTTGAAACAAGAGGATGGTATTCACATGTATGATCTGTACTATTTGATTATATCTCCGCTTCCGGTTAGGAGAGAAAGTCAGAAGCTGTAGTTAAACATATATTCAATTAGAGAGTGTATTCGGAGCATTGTTTGACACATAATGGTAATTAATTTCGCCTTGTTTAGAATTAAGTGGTGTTTTGGTGCTGCCAATATTGAGCATAATGGATATTAAGATGCGTTTATTGATACCCAGAAAAAAATAACACGGTGTTTAAACATTGCCGTGTGTTTATCGGTAAGCCGCATCTCGATTAGTATTAACGCAAGTAGTGTCTATTGTGGTTTCGCGCATGCGTAGTCAGCGATCGCAGACAGTATCGATGCTGTGAGGTGGTAGAACGTGAGGTCGTGAAGAGAAGAGTTTTATGAACTGTGGTTAGATTTTGTCATTAAAAGGCAATTATGTATTTGTAATGACAACGAAAGTGAAATGCACCAAATAACGACAAAGTTGGAGTAGGTGACGTTTTATAACACTTTGCAATTATGTTCGTTTTGTTGGGAATATATTGTTAGCTTCACGTACGAATTTTAGTTAAAAGTGATTAATGTTTGCCATCCTTTATAATCTCTTGTCTCTGATGAATAAATAACCATTTACATGCTATTCTTAGAGGAAGATGCTTATGTTAGATCTCTGTGTCCCAAGATGAACGTGAAGCAAATTCCTGATTTTGTTTCATAAAGCTATCGTAATATCACCAATAATCCTACCCTACTTTAGGTTAATATGATAAATGCATTTTTATTCTCAGAAAATAAATAACTGAATTTGATTTAAGTATACACATTTAAAGAAGATCAAATAATATACGTTATGAATGTGCATTTGTGTATAAATATCGTGGAAATTGTTCAATATTTTATTGATACAAATGAAATCAATATCGGCGAGTAGAATGGAAATTCAATGTCCTCTTATGAAGATGCGTCGTGTTCAAGACGGTGGAATTAGCATAGTAGGAACGGTTTGGTAGAAAATGTCTGGACATTCTGGTGCAAACTCGTGTCTCCATTTACCCGGCATCGGGGGACAAAGAACAGAACTAATTTAAATGTCGTGGAACCCCGTGAGATCATCCCATGTAATTATTGCCGATCTGCAACTTAAACCGACAGATTTTCTCGTAAATCTTCTTAAACTGTGTTTTCAAATCACACGAGAACTTTGTAACTTCTCTTACAGTCACGTGATTAACGTCACAACGAGGCTGCTCATTAAGCAATTTGTAAAATTGCCACCTTCATTGTGCGACTATCAGAGAGCGTGTTTGTGAGGGGAGTATCCGCACAACTGACAAGAATTTATGAGAAATAAATCTCTCTGCAAATTCGCACTACCTTGCCTCATTACAGACCGTTTCTTTTGTGGTCTGCTGTTTCTTCCGTAGTGACGAAGGCGTGGTCACGTGACAGGTTCTCCTCCCTCGTTCGTACTGTAACCCTAGGGAACCTTTCTGACACCCAAGGATTTCCAGGCATAATTAATTACTCCTTATTTGCCACAATGATCCACGGCATATAACGTGCAGTTTGCGATCGCCTTTGGTTAGAATAGCTATCACCGATAATCCAAGTACGGTAATTCCCTAAACTGTGAACACTTAATTCTGCAGACAGGTGGTGCCCTTAGTGTGAAACTCGATCGAGGGAGCAGTCATTGCAGTAATAAAGCCTACAATTAGTCAAGTGGTCTACCGTCCCCACTAAACACAGTTTGCTCCCCTGCGTATTATAAGATATCAAAGAATTGGCAGTTGTGTTGTTGTTTTCGGAGTGGCATGCCAGCACACAAACACGATTTATAACCCTCCTTTCTGTTATTAACGCTTTCTTATTAGAACAACAGGATTATGGGAATTTACTAAGGTACCAACAGGACTAACCGACGCCTTTAATAATATCTTCATTCTCGCCTCCCCTTATGCGCATCACTTCCGCACCCCCGACCCCACCCCACATCAACAGGTCACGTGTTGCTATATAGTGTACAGTGTGATCTAGGAATATGTCAAGCTATATCCGGGTACCCGCAGAAGATTATGTTCGTAATGTTCAAGAATGCCCGCCGAATATTCAGAAATGTGTAATTGTCAGGCGATCTAATTACGGAATCTCAGGATTATTAATAAAGCATAATTATGCAATGAGCCTATTAGTGTATTGGATAGCATTCTTGTCTATCTAATAATTATACTGGTAGGTTTGTGCATATCAGAATTGGTTGTGTCAACCTAAACTAGTATCCTATTTCAGACAAGAAATACGTTTCAAGGGATAATTTCAAAATGACCAGACGTTATTTAGAAAAGCAAGTTCAATATTTCACAGGGTGCTCTTCTTTAAATGTGATGGTGTAATGGTTTCAACGTGTAGTGGGGACAGACAAGTTTGCTATATATATAATATATAATATAATATATATATTTATTTTTTAATTTGCCAGATTTTTACTGGCCATAAACCTTTCGCACTTTCTTGAGTAACATGTATTGTGTTTTGTTTATCTAGAATAGTTTGAAGATCTCATGATATTATTTTGGTTTGTCTTCATTACATTGACAATGTCTTAAGAACATACGCTAATTACTGCTACGCCTCTATGTGTGAGATACCATAATACATAATTATGGATAACCCCTCAAGAACATTCCAATAATATATTCTGATTTACTTGTAATACAACTATTAATTATTAGTTAACACGTTTTGTATAATGTTAGGAACCGTATTCTTGGAACTTCTTAGCTAAGAACATCTTAAAAAATTAACATAAGCATAACACCATTTAGGCAAATGCTTAGTACTTACGAAGGTCTTATTACTTATGAAGTTTCGAGAATACGGACCCAGAGTGTGTGCGCGTGTAAACTTAGCCTTTGTCAACGGCGTTTCGTATCAAATTTTCGATTTTTAATGATTTTGACATTTTTTGAAATGGCTACAATTTTTAAAAAATGTCAAAATCGTTAAAAATCGAAAAATTGATACGAAACGCCGTTGACAATGGCTAGTGTAAACTGTAATGAATGTGTAGATTGAACTCGAGATTAATATACAATAATAATAATAATAATAATACAAATAATAACGTCAATATGGTCTCTACCACCAAGGAATGCTGTATATGCCTTCATACACTATCATGGCGTATGTTGATGCTATTAACATTATCACAATAGTTGATGGAGATCCACCCACTTCCTGTGGGCAACGTACTGTTCTGGGATCTTCTGGCAGGTGGAACTAAGTCCTCTGCCTTCAAAAGGTGGCTGGGGGACCAAAGGCGATACCCGAAGGTGCAGGAAAGCTACAGCATCGCCTAGAGTGAATGTCATATACCGGTACACGCTGACTGGCTGCTTGATCAAACTTCAGCTTCTCCTGAAGCTAGTCCCGCTTGACCCAGAGGTGGGGGATACGCGTTGTTAAATCTGGACATTTCTTTGCTTGTCCGAAACCGACCCCTCGGACTTAACGGTGCATCCTGTGGGGTTAATACGCTTGGGCTATTGGCGAAGGGGTGTTTGGAGGGGAATAATTCAGAGTCAATCGTAAATTACGTGTCAAGCTAGAATTTGTGTGGCTAAATTATTTCCGATTTCCTTGAACACCAACAAAGGAGGAGAACTGATCCCGGATTTGTGGTATTAAGTAGGAAACATGGTTACATTATGAACGGCGTGTCAAGGTTCGCGGGCTTGTAAGCAGGGACAAGGGCTTAGTGATGTCTTGCCCGCCTTCGTGTTGAAACTGACAATACGAGCAGACGACCATTCACAGTTGTCGTATTGGAGGTTGACACCGGCTGATTGACGGTGATGTCCGCAGTTGCCTTCTATTTGCTTGTGCTACTTCATTCATGTATGGGTTTGGGGGGATGATGCCGAGGCCTTAGTCTCACTAACACTGCCAAGAGTTTAATTGAACGACGAGAAAGATACGCGGTGTCATCACGAATTAGCTCTCTTTCATGAGCTCCTATCTCCTTCAACTGTTGAATACTGGCGCTAATTGACAGAGGGAAAATTGTAAAAGTTCTGAAAATGAACATCGCGGTTGGAATCGCGATGCGATATTTAAGATCCTAGGATAATTACTAAGCTGTCCAGTGTTCGGTGTCACTTTCTTCCGCTGCGTTGTTCATATGCAAATTTGGAATGCTGTTATTAATCTTGGCATGAAGCACCTGGAGACCAACCTGTTCACATGCAGCCAGGGCATTATTTAATTAATAAACATATATTGAGAAAGTTCACTTGTTTGCTCAAAGAATCAACACAATTGCAATATTAGTCCCACGGGAATGGCAATATAATCGATATTCACTTAAATGAAAATCCATGTCTTATTGTGACTCGTGTTTATCTAAAAGCAAATTGGTTGATATTGTCATGAAGCAAAATGCTCCGGGTTCGAACCCGCAACATGCACGGAGGTATCTGGCATTAATACTGTTCGTGTGGGATACTTCCGACGTGATCTTCATTGAAAGCGCTGTCTGTCTTGCAGCGTCATCGAAACACCGAATAGTCTAGTTTCGAGAATGGTACTGTATATATCCTAGTGGTTCGTCAGTACCAGCCTATGCTCACGTATTCACTGCAACACGCAGCGCTTCGGGTGTTCCAGACTCAATCCTACCGTGAACCAAAAACAATCTGGAAACCTTCTCTAAACCCAAATTTAAACTAAAGATAATGTTCATATTGGCATTCTTTGAAGTCAACGAAACGTTCTAGAATTTCAATTCACATTTATTCAACCACGAAGAACATTGTACATAACAATAATTGATAACGGCGAAGCTATATAATATTGAAACACATTACACAGTCTGTGAGAATTCAGTGAAGTATAGTGTGTATCAGTACATTCTTTGGTAGAAGCTGTTGAGGCATCAGTGGATATCCGTTTGGAATGGCGTGGAATTAAACTAACCAAAGGACCTGCTACCAACCTTTGCTATTTCGCAACAATATTTTTTTCACATGTTATGTATTTGTATTCATTAAGATTTGAAATGTGTACGTCGTACGGAGACAAACTGGTCCGGATTTATTTCCGAATAACATGGCGTTAATTTACGTCTTTGGTCAAACGCAGTAATAGCACTTTTGTCAGAAAACAACATCATTAAAAAGTAAAGAGTTGATAATATGAGAGTCATTACAAAGTGCCGCCACTATCTTAGCAGTGGTGAAGACATCTAACAAAATCCAATAACAACGGATCTAGAGAATCACGAAACGTCTAGTGTTTCGCATTCGACGTCACTGGTAGAATCGCTCTCGCATCCTCCTCTTGGCGTCATTCCGGCAGCTAGAGCTTCGTTCTCGCAGTCGTCGGCGCCATCTGATTGGTCGTGAATTGGTGACGGTGAGGAACACCCCTCTTCTGATTTCACTCGCTTGTACTTGGTCCGACGGTTTTGGAACCATACCTTTACCTGCAAAATATAAAATATACTCTCTCCTATACTCTGCTGTCATGGTCCAATAATGTAAATGTTTTAATAATTAAATTAATGCGAGTATCGTATTATTGCGGACATCGCAACTGACGTTTGCTCACATAAATGTCACGCGCAATAAATACATTATATATCCGTCTAACTGGTATCTTATAAAACTAAAGTGTAAAAACTAAAGTGTAAAACTAAAGTGTAATACCGGTAACATGAACTATACTAAATCATATACCAATCATATAGTAACGACAGTGGTGTTACGAGAGTCGTACCTCGCTAATATACTACTCAAAATTTTCTAAGGATCGTACCATGTCTGTATGAACAAATTAGTCAATGACTCCATATTCAAATATGTCTATTTACACTAAATGGGTAACCCCACTATAGGGCCCCAATCACACACAATATACTGACAGTTGTTGCTGCTGGTAATTGAATTGTTTGGGACATTTTCATGACCTGCAGTAAAATTTAGCAACCTTCATTTTTGGAGATTTTGTTCTTTGATGTCGTATCCATTACAATACCATAACCCTATTGTAAGTGATCTCTAGGTTACTATACTACGAAACGGCAACTGAGAGCGATATGGTTATGGTCTAGTTATGGTCTCATGAACATTAAGGTTCAACGTACATTCAACTGAATTTAGGAACGAGTTCGTTCATCATATAGCAGTATGAACTAAAGATAGCATGCACGAAGAATGATTACCTTGAAGACAACCTTGCTCATGGATTAATCAATGTCTGCCTTGACTATCACTATTTGCAATGTTGCTTCTATTTTTTAATAAATTAAGTAGCGTAAACACAGTGTGTGTCATTTAATGTATGAGAATATGTATACACAGCGGTTTGATGCTAGGGTATACTAAACGTGATATGGTATACGTATGTTAGCATAGTGCGATACTGTTTCACGTATATGGGTTTGCGTTGGGGGTGGCCTAGTTTATAGGGAGTATCTTAATCAGCTGTTAATGGGGGTGCGGAACTATTGCCACAAAATCCTATGAACCGCCAATACATTCTCGGGGGGTCCAATGCATATAGCTAGTCGAACTTGGCACTAATCTTTCTTCAATTACTGAATAATAATGTCCATCATCGCCTTACCACGGGTCATACGCACACACGGCCATAAAGGTATCTTACAAACGGGATTATGTCTCCATAAAGACTAATGTGAGTCTGCCCACACCTTGCGCTTTGTGCTGTCGGGGTAAATTAGCTGTAAGTGTTGTCGTGTTCAAGCTTTCTCCTGACGTCTGTCAATCATCACGATCGCTACAGGAACATACGGCCCACTTCTATATATGAATACGGTGTATGCCCCCAATAGGTTAGGAGATCTGGGATTCAGTTTTGCACATGTCCGTATACTGAAGCTATAAGGTCTAGTGATGAAGTCCAAGAGTTGGAAGCTTTGTATTGATGCCTATATTAATGTTTTAGAGATGATCCTCTGGCTCGTTCCATAGAACAATCTGCATGGGTATCGTTTTTCGAATCTCTCATATATCCACTATGAGACTACAACGCTGTCGTAAGTGTACGATCCCCATGTGTTAAGAGATGGCTACGAGAGTCCTTGTGGTCTCGTAGTAGAGCTTCCGGAAACGATGCCCAGGGTATCGTTTCTCGAAGCTATCTTATCCGCTAAGGGACCGCAATAGCACTCTCTTAGCATATGCATTAGCTATCGGCAAAGAGAGTGCTATGGTCCCTTAGCGGCTATAAGAGGGCTTCGAGAAACGATACCCTGGACGTTGGCACGGAGTTGCTAAAGAGTTACGACTTTTGTATAGCTACGATTGTTCTGTGAAATGGAGGCCTGAAATTTTGTTTGTGTTCTATGATGATAGTTTTTAAAAAACAATACTTTATATGCGAATTTTTTAAGATGTTATGAAGTTGTGGTTGTCTCTAGAGAATTCCAAATTAAGCTCGCTTTTTCTATGCGAGTTTACTGATTTGAAGACGTGGTTGCCTTTCAAAATAATGTTAATTTTCTTTCATCTATTTGGATGTTATCCGAAGATGTACGTTATCCCTGAGAACTATTAAAGGTATGTTGATCTCTCTAGTCCACATTATGTCCACGCACCAAAGACGTTCATGCTGCTTCTATTCCCTCAGCCATGTTGCTATACACTTCAAACCAAGGATCTCTTGTGCGAAACTGTATAACTCCAATAACGACAACTCCACCTTTGGCCATGCACTACACTATTGATAAGGTTGCGAGTTGCGGTAACAGTTACACTGTTTTGTAAGGAAGACTCTTGTTCGGGGATGTACAGCCAAACCCAACGTCACTGGACCATGATGTCTCAGGTTTCACACTGCAGCAATAGCTTTACCTACATTAGCACTTGGGGTATTGTAAAGCTGGTGTAAAGTGAGCTTGCATCAGTAGGTTCTCCTTTAGGATGTTGTGATATCAACTGATCTGTACCAATGAGATACGTGTACACAGTATAGAAGTATCGGATGTATATATACGCGCATAAAATTGTATCACCCCGATTCTTGACTATTAATATCTTCCAGATTAATTAATTGTTTAATCATTAATATATCGAATATTTTAAGAAGGACAAATATGCTATTCTAATGATCACATAATACGTGGTGTAAAATTTCACTTAAGAAAATACGAGTATTAATAGCCTGTAGAACATGTTGCAGTCTTGGTACTGCTTGGTCGCTACGCTGTTCTATGCTCATATCTCCGTTTTCAAATCTTATTAGTTCTGACAATGTGTGACTTAGCAGGCGTGTTCATCTCTTCAGCTTCATTCTGTTCTCACCACAAGCGGACCATTCAACGCAATCATCACCCATTTAGACCCATTAATGTCACACCTTTGTGAGAATTGCTGATCAGCGAGGAGGATTCCACAGGCACGGAGCTACCAAAAGCACATCTTGCATGAGAATCAGCGTTCTTCAAGGAATGCAATTATTAAAGGGATAAATCTCATTTATCATATCTTTGCTGTTCACGACAATGTGACATATCACGTCAATGGGTAGAATACGGAGTGTTTACTTTCAGCTTCTGACACTAATTCAAGACCCGTAATGATACATTGCCAACAATAGGTGACAGGTAAACAATTTTAAGGTCAAACAGCAAATAATGACAAGGGAAAATGGGCTAATATATATGCATATTTCTCCGGAGGTGTTCGGCAGGGGGGATATCTGGCACAGCGGGGATTGCGATGGAAGGTATGGAGAGCCAAACATGTCAAAAGCAGAATATAACGTCGAAAAATATGTTTAAATTGTGTACAATCTTTATACACTGAATGCAATATGTTTATATGGATCGCATTTTTTTTTAAACGTGTGTACGTGCACACTGCATTAAAGTTTTCGCAATCTTTTCAAACTGCATAATCATGTTTATGCGATGTTTGAATGATTTCCTTTTATTCGTTTGTGCAATACAAGTGCTTTTGTGTGTCGGTGCAATGCTTTAAGAGATCGTAAGAAATCAAACACTGTTTTCAAACGTTTGTGCAGATTTAATAATACATAAGATCGCACACATTTGTTAAAGATTGCGTTAAATTAAGTCCTGATTTAATTTTGACCTGCCTGCCTCGCCATAGAAAAGGAAAAGAGGTATATGTGCGCTGTAGGTGTGAGTATCTCATGTATAATGTGCAATGTGTTCAAGCCATAGCTCAGGGCTTTCTATGCTGGAGTTGTAGGTCACTAGTCTCGTGAAAAGAAAATGAATATATTGCTAATTATGGTATATATAACGTGGTAGAGTAAGCAAATGTGCTTGATGTACAATGGATGGTATACATGTACATATAATGCGTGCGTTTTAATATCGATGGATGTCATAGTGATGCTAGATGTAATATTGTATAAACTATAAATGCGAGGGTGATGGTAGTGGTGGTGTTATAGTGTGTGCGTGTATGTGTGTGTGTGTGTGTGTGTGTGTGTGTG
>JAUTBR010121098.1:0-10701 GCA_032361205.1 Pseudorimula midatlantica
ACCAGACTCTATGCAGACAGTCAACATCCTGAGTAGAATGTTGCACCTAGAGAACATTAACTTTAAAGAGAGTTGAACTGATGGTGTGTGGTTGTGGTGGTGGAGGTTGTGGTGGTGATGATGTGTTTGTAAGAAGTGGGGGTAGAGAGAAATAGAGAGAGCAAGCAGGAATCAAAATTAATGCTAGCCCAGGTAATTTATCACAATGTTAAAGGTATCCTAAGGAGAGAGCGATAGGGTGGAGAGAGAGAGAGAGAGAGAGAGAGAGCGCGATAGGGTGGAGAGAGAGAAAGAGAGAGGAGAGAGAGAGATCAGGGATAAAAATTAACGCTAGCCCTGGTACTCACAATGTTAAAGGTATCCTAAGGGGAGAGAGGGTGGGGAGGGAGGGTAAGAGTATAATCAGTTTCAAAGTGATGATGGTTTTTGAAGGAGGGAAAGTAATGTAGTATAAAGAATAGTATGGGAGAGAGGGGAAAATAGAGATAGGATGGTAGAGATAAAAAGGAAAGAAAGAGAAGAAAGTACTGGAAAGAAATAAAAGGTAAGGAAGGAGACCTGGGATGAGGAGGAAGTGAGAAGGCAGATGTGAATGGGGCAGATAATATATTTGCATGGTCAGCAGTTAGCGTGAAACAGTTCAGATTTATTCTTTGACCTTATCTAGTCATCAGGCTCTCCTATATCCTCCCCTGCCATGCTATCTCCAGGTAAACTGACGGCTTTTGTGCCAGAACACCATCATTGTAAATAGCCATGGCCAACAGGTGGCAAACTCAAGCAGGCTCACAGTGGCAGAGATCTACCCATTGCTGCCACTGTAGACCAGTATAGTGGCAGACATCTACTCATTGCTTCCAATACATAGAATATCTGGATAAAGTAAAATTATTACTCAAAATATGTATTTGGGAAGATTTCCATTCAATTTCCTTATGGGAGGATATCAATCTTGGTTCATTTTTACCAAATTACTTAATTTTTTAGTCTTTTCATTATTTCTAATTTTTGCAGTTTTTCATCCTATTAGATCATTGCAAAATTACAGATATACAAACTTTTGTTATGATTAGTAAGTTCAGGAACTCTTCTTTCTTTTGAAATATGATGCCTAAACAATGTATTTTTTAAACTTTTTGAGAGTTTAGAAAAAGCTTGTAAGCTTATTTAATAACTTGCTTGTCGGAATGCATATTGTCCATACTGAGAGTCACTAATGAACTAACTTTGATCTTGCATGCATGTAACAGGTAAATTAAATATGTCAGTGTAAATGAGAAATTCATAAATAATGTGAAATCTCTTTGATTGGAACTATAATAATTTGTAAATTCAAAGCATTTGTAATTAAAAACTGTTGATGTAGTATTCTATTAAACACTACAATATGTCTATAGTGGTAAGATGTATGCACTTAACACTATATGGGCTTTGAAAGTATCACAAAATGTTATACTAATAATTCTGAAATAATAATATACACACACACAAAATCCCAAGTGTATTAGATTACACAATTATTCTTTTCCTACTTTTCCCTGAAGGGAAGACCATCAAATTACAATGAAAACCCTCTGCGTGAGCTTATCTGGTATAATGACACCCAGCAAGTGCAAAATTACTTTAGGCTGTTACGACATCTCTTGTAGGGACAGCCTTGCAGCGATCTTCCCAGAAGCAATATGTTCAGCACACCTGGGGCAATCTTACCCCCACCCTCCACCCCTCCCATGGTTCCGAGACCCCCACTGTCTCACCCTCTACTACCCCACCTTTTCTGATCCGCTCTGGAAGTACCGGTGATGGGATAAGGTGGCACCCTCACTGTGACTTTCTCTCCCTCTTGCTCTTCCTCTCTCCCTCTCCGACTGACTTGGCCACCGCGGGTCTCTCTGACTGACTGACTTAGCCACCGCGGGTCTCTCTGAGCCGCTGAGGGAGCGTGGTAGTCTGGAACTGACCTCCGCTGAGTACCACGCTGGCAGATATTCCAGGACCTCGGGGAGCGTTCCAGGATCTGGAATTAGGATCTCGGAACTCCCAGGAAACCGTGGACAGCTCGCGTATATATACAGCTAATCCTGCGTACTTATCACCACGTGTTACACCTTTTTTCATGGGCCACTTGTCGAAATAACGCTAACAACCCATCTCTTTCTTCCTGTGATGTAAACAAGAATCTATTTCTTTCCTCCCAGACCCTCCAAGAATTAAGGGGAAAAAAATATTTTAATGAGGCTGCAATTCCGGAACGGAACGGAACCATCCCTCATGTCTTGGAAGAGTTTGTTGAATTTCTTTTTTCGAAACACCTGATATATATCTCACCCGATGTTTGAATAATCACTAAAGGAGTGATAGAATTTGGGGATGCCGAGAACAGGAACAAGGGAATTTCTGAGGAGAACCGTGAAGTTCATTAGCCGCCGTAGTCACACAGGTGTGTTTGATGAGGCATTGTTCCCAGTCCGACAATTCCATTCCATTCTACAGCTCTCCGGATCCCATTACATCCAGGAGCATTTGTTTTGTGTCAGTCCTGGACCAACAAACACACGTTTCAGATGAACTGTCTTGTCTGTGCATCGGCAGAGCAATTGAACCGAGGTCCATGGAAGAATTTCAGGAAGATCGAGAGAAAGCGCTTTTCCAGACAAGACAGCCAGTGATTTTCAATCAATTTTATTTTCGTTCTTCTGGAGAAATGTTTATGCAATAAATACACCTTCTCGGTCTAGAAGGTACTGACAGTAAAGTCGGCGGATTGCCTAGGCAACATTTGAATGGAAGAGGACGGATTTATCATTAAAAGTGATGTTTCGTGTTGAATGTCAAGATTCAAGGTGTTAAGATCTTCGCACGTGATCTCCAGGGATTACAGTGTTTGTTCTATGGGTCTGTGATTCCTTGATTTCCTTTTGGATATGTACCTTGATGCCAAGGAAAAACGGAAGAATGGATTTTTTCGTCAGGTATTGTGTAGAGTTTATGAGAACCGTAAAGGATGTAGTGCAGTTTCATGAAGATACAGTCTAGTCATGTATCGTTATATGATCTCAGTCTACATTTCCTAATAATATGCTTTGATTATAGTTATCTTGGACATAAAATCATGTAGGAAATTGATATGAATGCTAAGATATTGTGATCTCAAATGAGAAATTATGATATGCTGTATTTTTAATGGAAATATAAAAGATACTATAAAAAAATCACGAGAATATATAATTGTGAACTGGATAAAATAATACCACATGTGGATCCAATCAAGTCTGTTTTTGGCTTAAGATCAGAGGTCAGTTTCTGCACCAGAATGACATTCTTTTATAATGTTCTTGTAGCCATTATGTAATGAAGCCAAGATGATGTGAAATTGTTCCTGGAAATATTTTTATTTGCCTTATGAATGACTGATGAACTTATGAAAAATATTAGGTGACAAATTGTGAATTTACATACTGAATTCCTATCGGATAAAATATGCATAATAGATTACGGATGTGAAATAACGTGACATTTTGTCATTACTTTTATGAACTTTTTGTTGAAATATCGGTTCACCTACCAAAGCTGCCCAGATCTGTTGTGAAGAATGTTTGATGAATTGGCCTGTCGATTGATTCAGCTTGTGTTTGGTATTGTTTGGTGTTTCATGTGGAGGATTTGAAGATGAACGTGTGCGCATCCGTGTGTGCGTTTCTATTCAGCTACCACATGTGGAAATAGTTGCAATCACTAGAAATATCGGATTCAAGATAAGACTGACTGTGGAAGAAAAAACAACCTGTCTTCAACTCACGTATTACGTTCAGCACGCAAAAGTGAGAACATCCATGTACGTGTCTTAAGTGGAATCATGAAGAAACACGTGACAAGGAAATTTTCTTGTTTTAACTTTTTCTTTTCTTCGAATGTGATTTAGCAGTGTAGGGTTTTCAAACCTGGAGTTATTTTCACGGAAATTTTCTCATGGGAAGGAAAGAAAAAAAGAAAAACAACAAGTGTTGCCACAGGAAGGAATTTGAGTCGGATGATACCACCTATGTGAGGATTTGATCCGGTGTCATTGGAAGTGGAGGTTGTCGAGAGTTTTTACGAGCAGTGTTTTATCTATGCCAGCACTACGTTTTCAGTGTCTTGTGAAAAGGAGATGATGTGTATTCATTTCATATAGAGAGTCTGCACCTGCAGATTCCGGAACAAGGACTGTGGATATATTTCTGTAATCTCGTTTGTACATAAGCTGATCTTTCAGGTAATATGAATACCCTCAATCTGACATATTACGTCTTCTGTCAGGGATTGTGAAAATTGGAACTTTCAATTTCCGACAAGAAAAATTGCTGCTTTAACAAACTTGACAATGTTGACAATTCTTTTGTTTATCTTCTGAAGATGTCAATGGATTTATACACTCTTCACCACCATTGACATCAACAATCTGGCTCTTGTGGATACCATTGACATTTAAAACAAGAGCTTTGAAATTTCGTCTGCGATTCCAAGAAATATTCCTCCGCAAAAAGATGTAATATTTCGTTTATTCCAACCTGGAATTATTCCCAGGTCCTTTGATGGTGTTTGTCCCCATCAACTTTAAGGATCTATATTCGGAGGTCAAGGTCACCAATATGGCCGACGACCTCATGAATGTGATCATGACGCTGACTGCAATGATGTCATTGGCCTTCCTCTGCTTCATTTCCTGCATCCTGGCATTTGGAATATGGATGCTGAAAAACGTAAAATTTATTGTTAATTTTTAATTTTTATTATTATTTAGTTTATTGAAATTATTATTAATTTATGCATATTTGCAGATAGTATTTTATACATAGATGCATGCTAGTAGATAAATCTGTTGCTGCACAGGTCACTTGTAGTGACAATGTTTGTGTTGACATCACATGGAATGGCTGGCTATGTTTATTTCTATTTCGATACTACTGCAATAAACACTGAGTTAAACTATTAGTATGCCAACTCAGCTATGTTATCCCATTTATATGTTAAAGATTAGTGAACTAAATTTCTTTTGTAATTCATACTTTATTCCATTCAGAATTCAGAATCGGACCACAATACAAAATAACTTAACTTATATTTAACCCCTTATTATTAAATTTGAAGGAAAATAGTTTCATGGATTCAGTTTTAGAATAAATTAATATATTTTCTTCCAGGCCCTTAAAAAACTTCACCAGAATTGATAAATGTAGGTTTTATACATTTCTGTGTGCTCTGATGTAACATTTCATACTATCATAGTGCATACATTTAGACAACTATTCTCTGTGTAGAACAATAACAAAGGAGAATTGTTTCCATCGATTTTGTTTTCAATACTTTTTAACATATGAATGTTGTAGATTCGAGAATATATGCAGGCAATACAATTTACTAATAATACTGTGAAATTGATAATAATAATGTGTTAAATTTTGTGTTCTGTGTTGTAAGATTATGTGCTTTTATTCACTTACCAAAGGCTCTCAACTAATCGCTTGACCAAGATTTCAATATAACGGGCATTTTAGGCTGCAAATGATATTTGTTTATGATCAGAATCAAAGCATGGTGTTGCATGGGCCTGTGAAAAAAAAGGTGAACAAAATCCATAAATATCTTTTTCAATAATAAAACATATATTAACTAATGAAGTAAATAATGAAATAATGAGATAAGTAATGGAATAAACAGTTAAATAAGTAAAACAAATTAGATATTAAATACATGTATTTTTTTGTAAATTCACCATCCAATTTTGTTACATGACTTACAACTGGCCTATCGTAGGTGGGGAAATTGATCTGGCAAATCTCTGACATTCACACACTGGCCGCGATGAAGTTATGCCGGAAACTGAGGTTTCAGTGTTAGAAGCTGAATGTATATGTTCACGTTTACATACCTGGTTTAGGTGCATGCTTGGCACGTCTTTGAGTGGCCACCCAGTTCCGATAGACTTCCCTCCACATCTGACTCGAATCCTGGTCAGCTGTAGTCAGGGGGAGAGAACTCTTAATCTGCAACTCAGTTTATGTGGACTTTGCGTCTCCCGTGACATTTTCGTGAAAACGACTTTCGGACCCACCTAAGCAAATACCAGCATGTAAATGTACAGACAAAATGTCATCATTTCGCAATGAGTGGCAAATAGGTCACAAGTTTGCCTGGTCGCGGGCCAGCATTGTAAGACAGATGGCTACAAGCCAGAGGTCTTCAGGGAATGATTTGATATTCTGATTTCCCTTCTGCTGTGTTTTGTAACAGAAGGAATCCAGTATTGTTGCATTTTGAAGGGAGTTTGATGTAGATTTGATGCATTCAGATCTTCATACATTCTGACCTTCAAGGGATTGGTGGGTTGGTTTTTTTCCCGACGTTTCATCGTCATGAATCAATTACATGACAGGAATACCATCATGGCATCAATGCCTCCGAGGAGTTTCTAGTTGCAAGCTTGTGCTGACGTTTGCCAAGTTGTATTGTTTGTGAATGAGACATTGTAAAGTTGATGCATATATTTGACGTACCAAGTCAACTTCCACCTCCCACTATATCCCAACCACCCACTTACATTTCAATTCAACCCATACGCCAACCACCCACAAATATCCCAATCCAACCCGCAACCACCCATAAACCTTCCAATTCAACCCACACCCAACCAACCAACCACAAACATAACAATCAAACCCTCCACCCCAACCACCTATAAACCTTGCATTCCACACCCACCTCCATCCACCTCACCCACGCACCAAAACAAGAAACTAATTCAGAAGGACCCTCCTCAATACAAGAAACAAATTCTGAAAAACCCTCCTCAATACAAGAAACAAATTCAGAAAAACCCTCCTCAATACAAGAAACAAATTCAGAAAAACCCTCCTTAATACAAGAAACAAATTCAGAAAAACCTGTCTAATACAAGAAACAAATTCAGAAAAACCCTCCTCAATACAAGAAACAAATTCAGAAGGACCCTCCTCAATACAAGAAACAAATTCAGAAAACCCCTCCTCAATACAAGAAACAAATTCAGAAAAATCCTATCCAATACAAGAAACAAATTTAGAAAAACCAGTCTAATACAAGAAAGAAATTCAGAAAAACCCTCCTCAATACAAGAAACAAATTCAGAAAGACCCTCCTCAATACAAGAAACAAATTCAGAAAAACCCTCCTTAATACAAGAAACAAATTCAGAAAAACCCTCCTCAATATAAGAAACAAATTCAGAAAAAGCGTCCTTAATAAAAGAAACAAATTAAGAAAGACCCTCCACAATATGAGAAACAAATTCAGAAAGCAAATGAACAATTCCTAGGAACTTATGCCCACTGCAAGTCAGTCAAAAGAGTTGATTGACGTCATACACAATGTTCAGTAGCTGATGCCCCGAAGTTCAAGTACGTGGTCATAATGGCTTGTTTGCAGCCTTCAGCTATATATCAAGATGATACCTTAACATTGTACACCTAGAAATGTAATTGTAGAGGGAGAGGGGAGGGAGAGGAGGGTGGAGGGAGGCGCTGGTAGAACAGATACACCCTTGTTGCCCTTTAACTCCAGTAGAGAGCAGCAGGTTTGGCTGGAGGGAGTATTGGCAGAATGTATTCCGTGTCATTGCTGTTGTTACTGGTTTCCTTCAGAAATTCTGTGTAGTGCCCTTCAATGGAATAGCATGCCCTGAGCGGGTCGAAGCATCTCCGAAGTCTGCATGGACATTGTACGCACAAACTTTCTACTGTTTGGGGTTTTTTAAATTGAGAACTAATTCTATATTAGAACAATATGTGAATTTTAGCCGAAGAAGATATACAATGGTTAGTATTCAAGCCCCCTTTCAATGGAATAATCAGAAATCTGTTTACAGACCCCCATTACACTATATATTTATTTTTACATTGGGCATGAAACCGTACTCACAAGTTACCATTGTAATTAAAATGTTTCGTAACCTTGGAGCCAATCCAAGCTGGATGCTATTACGGTACTACAGCAAGAAATTCTGTATAATAAAATTAATTTACATCTGGAAAACAGGTATGAACCTTTCGTGAAATGTATGCCATGGTTCCATTCCAAAGAATGATCATAACACTACAAGAGTCAGGATCCAGGGCATCGTTTCTTGAAGCTCTCATATCTACAACGAGGCCATTAGGACTCTCATAGCAATCTCAAATACATGGGGATCGTACACTTGCGAGAGCGCTATGATCTAACAGTGGATATGAGAGCTTGGAGAAACGATATACCCTGTACATTAACATGGAGATGACTCTCGTAGCACCACAATCATAGTCTATATTAACCTTCCTCCTGCTGCAGATAACTGAAGGTGCCCTAGCCAGTGAATGGCGCTTGTGATTAATCCAGAGAAAGTGGTTAAAGGATATATTGAAAACAATTGTAAGTGTTCTTACTGTTGGGAGTGTAACAATTGTAAGTGTTCTTACTGTTGGGAGTGTAGGTTTCGTAGTATGAGAGTTTATGTACAGAAAAATTAATGAAGCCATCACGTTTCTTTTGTTACTGTAATAACAATCCTTGGACAAGGATGACGTTCACAAATACAGTTCAGTCGGCTACTTCTTTCTTATGCATCGGTTTTTAACAGGTAACGATGTGGGGAATTGTTTGGCAGTCAATCTTGTTTACTGGCTTGAAACATATGTTGGAATAAATTGCAAGTTTTAAGAGCTGTTCATGTTGGGTCTGACGGACAAATTATGCGAACATAAACCAAGAAACACATCAAAGTGATATAGCTTTTCCAGTTTCCATCGGATTCTATTTCCATCACTGATCTACCGATAAAGTCGTAAATATATTTTGTGGTACGTTTGCAAAACTGGATGCAATGGTTTTGTTGATATATAATAACCCAAGGTCAACATAGTTAATATGCGTGAGGATTTATGTTGACTAGTCAATAAATAAATGTATCATCATTCTGTCTGCAAAGTACTACTAATAAGAAAATATTATGAAATATTGCGGTGGGTTTGGAGTCATTTAGCACATGCTGTTCATGTACATCATTTTGATGATGCGGCTGTTATTCAAATAGTCGCCTAATTTCACCTTAGTTTCTCGTTGGCAATGAAATAGATTCCTTGCAGGATAATATATTATTTTGTTGATTAAAGATAATACAGTCGGAAAAATATTTGGGCAAAGAGTTATCTCCCATTTCCTGTTTTATTTTATTTTTTATTTTGTTGATTGAAGATAACACACAGTCGAAGAAATATTTTGGCTACAGAGTTATCTCTCAGTTCCTGTTTTTAATTTTTTTTACATTGATTTTTTTTATTAAAATAACAGTCGAAGAACATTTTGGGCAAAGAGTTATCTCCCATTTTCAGTTTTGTATTTATTTGATTTTTTTTCTTGTATCTAGGTCGTTAATGCCTTATATCTCAAAGCGAATAAGTTTGGTCATCAAAATGCCATATCTTATCACCAATTATGTCTTTTTATCACTAACATGTATGACACGCATCAGGCTTTAAAATAACAATTGGTTATCTGATTAGTTTTACATTATGACTGAAATTAGTGCTAAATATGTCACAAAATGAACACATTTTCATTTTATCATACAAGTGCTTCGAAAATATCTTTCTTTTCCTTGTTTATAGTGCTTGCAGTTCTCCTAATCTAAGAAGCTATAATTTAGTTAAGAGGTTAAAGATAATAAGGAAATATTGCTCATCATGTTTATTGTTTTCTGTACCATCAGATTGGTGTCATTTAGTGCAGTAGATAGAACATCTAACTACAAAATAAATGTTCTGAATTTGAATTTATCACGCAATGTAGTATCTAGTTATGAGAGCATCTCCCCATACTAAGAAAGAGTGTGTAAACCTCCTAGCTAACTCACATAGTGTTGAAGAGAGCAGGTTAGAAATCGTGAATAGTGATTCTAGAAATGGCAAGAATGAAACATTCTCTCGGTGAAAAATCTGTAGGATCAACAGAGAGATGCCAGGATAACTTACGTTTAGCATTTTAAAGGAAATTCTTGCATTAAGAAATGTTCCTTTTATTGACAGATAAACTGCAATAGAATGCTATGCTTAAAAAACACAGTTTACATTGATGAAAAGACGGTTAAAAAAGACATTATTTACAGTGATGCATACGTAACCGAGGATCATGCCGATCCTGGGATTAGATTCTGAGTTGCTGAATTGTGAGTCAAACACTTTACCAAATATTAAGAACATAGTTTGCAATTATGATGCAGAGGTTAAAAGCATTGTTTGCAATCATGCAGAGAGAAAATTATAATTAAAAGGATCATTTACAATCATGTAAAGGTTAAAACATGTTTTACAATTTTGCAGAAAAGGTTAACAACATGGGATGCAATAATGCTGAGAAAAGGTTAAACATATTACACAGAGGTTAAAAAAACATGGTTTACAATGATGCAGAGAATGTTAAAAAACCCCACATGGTTTAAGACGATAATTGAAGGACACCAAATTGCACTTCTTCCAGAAAGTGCTGATAACATTTGACAACCAACTCATATCAACCGATACCAACTCCGTGGTGTAAAGCTTTGAGCGCCCGCCCGGAATGCGGAAGGTCGATGGGTCAAACCACGATTGCGTCATACCAAAAGACGTTAAAAGATGGGAGTTGTCGTCCCCCTGCTTGGCGTTCAGCATTATA
>JAUTBR010121986.1:0-10690 GCA_032361205.1 Pseudorimula midatlantica
CTATTTGAAGTCTTGTACGTGGGAACTAGGATGAAAGTAAATCCGGTTTTAACTTTTAACCAATCAGGTTCGAGAAATACAAAAATCAACACTGTTTATTATCGTATTGTTATTACACAATAGATATCCACCACGTATATGGAATAATCTATTATTAGTACAATTTGGGACGGACTTTTGCAGTATGTGTTGTGCCGTACTGCTTAATACATTTCAATACATATTTAATAATATATTCAAATTATTCTTGTACTTAAATGCAGAGTTTTCCAAAATAATTTCACGTATAGACCCTAACAAAGATTGTATATCAACCGATATCAACCAAGTGTCCTATGCAAGTACATGCAAACCAAAGTAGTAACCAGGGTATCGTTTCTCAAAGCCTTCTTAGCCGCTAAGGGACCATAGCACTCTCTTAGCAATACGGCTATCGGAAAAGAGAGTGCTAAGGTCCCTTAGCGGCTAAGAGAGCTTCGAGAAACGATACCCAGGTATTTTTGTTCTTATTTTGAATGGATGTAAACACGCCCTCAATGCTTCTCCTGTAAAATAACTAGATACCCACACGTAAACAACCCCCCGCCCACGCACACACATACACACGCACACACGCACGCATACACTCAAACGCATACACCCACACACACACACACACACACACACACACACACGCATGCACACACACACACTCACACACACAGATAGATAGACACACGGAAACCACACATTATAAATATTCCTTTATTAAATTCATTGCTTATGCAACATGTTCATTTCATACGTTTCGTATAAAACATAAATGTTATTAAGCTATACGACATGTTAGTTTATCGAAAACACGTTATAACAGCCAAAGTCAATTCTTCTATAACTGAAGAATATAGAGAATTGCAGACAAGGAAGATTTATACAAAGAAATCAATGGAAAGTAAATGGACATCGACATACAATACACAGCATTGCGAGCAATAGCGAGTTGGCTAGTTGGAAGAGCGAGGGGGTATAGAAACTGGACCACTGTGAGTACATATGACGGCGACCAGCGCCGGAAATACTCAACGTATATCAGCCACAGTAGACATGACATGAACGTCTTACTATGGATTTCTAGATCAATGTCAGGAATAGTCAATATTCATATATACAGACACCGTATAAAATCACAAATAATATCAAAGATAATATATTGTAAAAATAATAGAAGTAAACGTCTTTGACTATTATTTGAATGTGCGTTTTTATGCTACGTTTCTACGAATGGGAAACACTATTGTATTTATTTCACATTTAATTTTCTCATTAAAATCTATTTATAATAACACATTCTTGACTACTATTTTGTCTATTTGAAACATTTTAAAATGATATGTCTACTTGTTTATTCTCCGAGATATTTGTTTGCATCTACAAATCTATTTATAATAAAACATTCTTGACTACTATTTTGTCTATTTGAAACATTTTAAAATGATATGTCTACTTGTTTATTCTCCGAGATATTTGTTTGCATCTACACTATCTGAACACAATAGTATTAACTCCCGGGCACACACGTCAGGCTGTCAGTACACACGAACTTAGGGTACGTATACATTGTACATCTTGTTGTCGTGGGCCGCTGGTACCTGCCCTTTCTCCTCGGCAACAGACTGCATGAACTGGTCATATGACATGCGCGAGCCTGTAGAAGCTTGACTTCCGTTTCCGTATGGACGATGTTTCTGATGTCCGTTCAGAGATGTACCTTTATCATTTACCGGTACTTGTGTGAGTTTCTCATTGCTCTGAAACAAAAAAAGTGGCATGTTACCGGTGGACTACACTGAATGAACGTATTATTCTGTTATAATGCACAGCGCCAAGCTCAAAAAAGCACAATTTAGCACACACCATGTTGGCAGCTTTCCACTATGTCGTCTCAAAAGTATGCGTACGGATACAAACGCAGTAAAAACAACCAGTTGAAATTTCAGATGTACCTTTTAATAATAAATGAAGGTAAATACCAGCATATGATCTAGGGCTCTCCTGTACTCTATATCCACACTATAGCTATAGGCTGTAAGCTAACAGGAGGTGGCATTTACAGAGCCTCTTTCACTTTCTTATATGTCACAGCTGGTCAGATTATGACAGGAGGAAACCCGCACCATTCGTAGCGATCAGTGTTGCAGTAAACCTGCGAGCACCGGCTGAACCACAGAATGATAACTGCATTGCCACGATTGCAAACTCGGCATCCTATTATGATCGCGTCAGAAATGTGAACATAATTTAGCTCCGAAGTCCAGCGTTATAGCATTCCATTACGCTACCGTTCACAGCGATACACCCGGCAGTTTGAAAGTATAAGGTTTCAAAATCGCGTTGTTAGACATAAAATGTGCTGGGTAGCGCTAAGCATGGTCACAGTACATGATGTTATCAAGGTGCAAATGATCAGCCCAACCTCCACCCATGTCATTAAGTACCGTTCATATATACAGTGTACTCCGAAAACTATTGTTATCAAAGTGCTCAAATTTACTGAAAATGTAGTTATATTTTATACGACAAAGTGTTCACGTGAACAAGTTATGTGTGCGGCTGTATTGTAATTTAGTTTTGAAGGACACACACGTAGAGAAACACGTTATTGGACTTCAATTGCCTACATGTACACTACCGAATTTCACTTAGAAAAGGAATTGCAGTCGATAACCGACTTTTTTTAAACATCTCATGTACTGAATATGACGGCGAACATGATCTTTGTAAATACAACAGGAACAACCATTATTTTAACAACGAAGTATACTTGAGAAAAAGAAAATCTTTTCCAAAACGAAGCACACCACAAATGCAATGACCCAGGAAAAAATAATAAGTATAGGCATACGAAGGCGAACACACAAGCGGTGATGAAACATTTTCCAATTAAGCATAATGTACAGTTCATCCATGCAAAACACCAACGTAACAGTTGCTAGTTGCCATGCAAACCCGCTAAAGCATGCACAGAAAGCCAAAGTGAATGAGGCTAGTATATCCAATGCTGGTTTACCACATCACTTTTTCTGACGACTCCTTAAAGCCTATTTCTTGATCCTCTGCGCCGGAGTAAAATTGGTACGAGCCATTCTCGTACGCGTGAGTCTGTTTTGAGAGCTGCGACAACATTGAATGATTTATCTCAGATATGATTGCATGCATACGAATGGGTTCTAATATGTGTTCTGTGTGTATATAGCGATGTCGGCATGCACTTCATGTACTTGTTGCTGTCAAAATGTCAGTTAGTCATTTTGTTGCTACGTAATTGAAATAACAACATGTCCTTGACATTAAAATATCTCACTGGATAATACCATGAATTATTCAATTGGTTTTTCAATTTTCAACCAAACACTTTGCACATGAAACTGATATCTTACGAGTACATGTTACTGGTTAACGCTCTACTAGAACCTGACGTAAATAAAAGCTATTGTTCTGTGTACGTACCGAAGAAGACTTCATCATTCTGGTTTCCCTGATCTTGAAGATGATGACGATGATGCCGATGATGCTGAAGGCGACGCTGACGCCGATGACGACCTTCTCGAGGACGCTGAGCCCCATGCCGTCATCGTGATCAGGTGGTGTCTGGCCTGTGTAGAGGAGAACCACGGGCATGTTAAACTGTTTGGTATTAGAAGATAGCATGGCAATTGCCGGCGATAAGATCGTGAGTACAGACCTCGACAGCATCGACAGGAACTTTGACTCTCATTACAGGTATTCATAGTGCTATGATCAGATTTTCCACCCAGGATGTGTGGCATTATTAACTTGTGGCATTATTAACTTGTGGCATTATCAACTTGTGACATTATTAACGTGTGGCATTATTAACGTGTACATAATTTAGTATTGTAAATAACATCTATTTAAAGCGAATAATGGATGAAAGGCCACAGCAGCATACGGGCAGCCAGTATAACGTATATTCTATCGACTATTTTGGCACTGTGTTTAACATGTTCACATATTGCGCAGTATACAGTTCAATTGGTTCCATGACCTCTCACGACCTGCCAGTCGTGGTCCACTTACTCTTGGACTGGATCTTGGAGAAGCCAGGGTCCAGTTTGTCCCCAGCCACGGACCCGTCCTTGAGAAGGTCGTCCACAAACAGGAGGACATTGGAGTCGTGGCCTTCCTTAGCCGTCTGACTGCTGTCTTGTTTAGTGATGATGAGGAACTCGGCGATTATACTGCCTGGCCTGGAATGGTAGGTACAGTTTCTCGTGATTCTATGAAAGTTCTATTAAAATTACAACCACCTGGGTATCCAAGTATGAAGCTCTCTTATCCAAGCAGAGACCATAACGCTCTCGTTGTCAATAATACATTGTAAAGAGAGCGCTATGGTCTCTTAGCGGATAAGAGAGCTTTGTCAAAAGGGCACCATAGACTCTAAAAGCTCAAATTATATATATGAAAATATCAGTCAGCATTGCATACAAAGGTAGTGTATTTTAACTTGTGTAATAGAACACGTGGACTTTACACAGTGAAGACTGTAAATCCAACAATACATACCTTACACCGAAGAGCTTGATTTCATCTATAAAATTGGGTTTTCTAGCAAGCATCTGCAAGTAAATAGTTTATCATTAATATTTACGCTGTCAACCTCTAACGCACACACTCATTGCATGTAGAATATTCGTAGTACCGGTATCCGTCAACGATCCTGAGTAATAGGGAACGCATTGCTTCGTTGGCCAACCGCACGTCATGGGTGAATACAAGTGAAGAGGTCAGACTTAAGTTTACATACGTGCCTTGTGAGAAAGTGAAAATGTCCGCCATTATATTATACATAAGAAGAGTTTGGATTGGTCTAATTTATAAAAGAATATACGACGTTATATCCTAGGACCTGTTTCAATTATGTGTCTGTTCTAAATGACGGAGTAATGCTCACATTTCCCAGAGTCATTGACGGATGTTTCAGTATACATTGACGGATGTTTCAGTATACAATGACGGCTTGTTCAGTATACATTGACGGATGTTTCAGTATACAATGACGGCTTGTTCAGTATACAATGACAGATGTTTCAGTATACAATGGCAATACTATTCAGAGAATGCTACGCTTTATACATGTCTCTTAGACTCCATCCAAACTGGGATCTCTATTCATAGCCATGTGAAAGTTGCTACGTAAACTTTAGTATTATGTTACTAGCTACTGACACAAAGATACTTAGTATAGAAGACGATTTAATACTGACAAATATGCTACATATATTTATCGCATATGTATTTTCTAGTCATAAACGTAGATTACTTGAACTAGTTAATTATAGTTTACCCTAATAATCAAATAGATGAGAAATTATCCATACGCCTGCCAGAAATATCTTCATAAGTGTGAAACAAGACTGTCACATACTCACCCATCTATCAAGTCTGTATTGCAATTGCTTGTAAGCATCAGACATCTTATTTCTGTAGTTTTCGTTGAAGACCAGCTCCGTGAATCGCAGAGAGACATAAGACTTGAAAATAACCTCTGCAATAATATCCATGAAACCTCAATGAGTAACCGGAAGTTGAAGCAATGCAAGCACAGTATTTCCGTCCCGCAGCCGCCACATTTATGCATAATATTAGATTCACCAACACCATACTAGTCAAATATGTCACAACCATATCACACACCAGCCTATATATTCATATCATTTATACCATTTGGACCATTGGATATATTTACATTTTAATGCACTTGTACAATTCTGAAGAGCAGAAATGTCATCTTGTTCATAAATGGTTCACAGAAATAAAGGACCCTGTGCACACCTGTAGATAAACCATTATACACATGATTTAACACTTACTTGGTGCGGGTGTTGTTGTTGTCGTTGCCTTCGTTGTTGTTGCAGCAGGTTTGGCGCAGTCGAAGCTGAAGCAGATAGGCTTAGCCGAGACCTGGGGTGTCATAGCGTGCTTAGTCACCACGAAGGTGGTCCGGTCGTAACTTCCGCCAACAGGGTAGAGTAGATAATAACAGGATTGCCCTGCCCCTAAGAATGTGACATCGGATCCTACTTTCAGGGAAAACTCAATCTTGGTTTCACCGTTTACAGAGGTAACGGACTTGCTGACAAAGTCATTGGTACTGACTATCACCGGAGGACTGTATCCTGTTATCGACCTAAGAAGAATTACACATAAATGTGATACAAGGAATACTTGGTATTCACATTACATTACCGGAGAACTTATCATGCTTACGTTGATATAGCGAGATTACCATATTACAGATATGCCAGAAGTAGATTATATAATTATTAATGTATAATGTAGTTTTGATGGAATCACCCCAATGGCTTTTCAGGAAACATGTATTAAATATGTATATGAAATAAAATAATTGAATATTATATGTTGGGTATTGAGTCTATTGTATTATTCACCTGAATGAAGTGTGAGATGATTGGCCATCAGCCCAGCCAATCACAGCCTTGGCGCCGTTCTGAAGACAAATAAAATAGATGATTGAAGTGTACATTCTTAACAAACTGTGTACAAGAGTGTATCCAATGACCGAGGGTCCACATGATTCAGTGGTCGTGGGTTTACCCATACAGTCATAATTCCGCTTAGCGTAGTCCTACTGCAATTGCACTAATGTCTACGTCATATTGTCAACATTTAACTTGGATACGTAGTTTTCTTATCATGAATTGTACTCAGCTTACCATTTTGCCGCTTGCTGAGAATCCAAGTCCGATCCAGTTCTGTCCCGTCACTTTGGCGATGACGGTGAAGTCGACGGTCTGATTGTTAGGTTTGATGACCCAGCTGGCCTGGTAGTCACAGTTAGTGCAGACCTTAGGCCAACTTCCGGTACAGCCTGTAGACACTGTCGTGGATTCTGGAAACCAATCGCCATCAAGATTAGTAAATTACATCAATGACTCATCAGTATGGCGGATATTGGCTATTTAGTGGCCATGATGATCTTTAGAGTTCAGCAAGATTATCAAGCTCTACAACAACCATTCTTACTTCTAGCTCATCTGGCGACACTTATATTACATACTATTTACACTTGGGCGGCCATTTTTAATATAACGCTCTAGATAGCCGAGTTATCAGTCATGTTTCAGCGGTGCGTAATTTTACGCGAAAACAATTCCAGGTATTCTCCAGTAAATAGATTAGGTAGGAAACAATCACGGATTACAATGAAAATATTACATATTATGAAAGATATGCAAGAAAAAGTGCTTCTCTTCCAAGGGAGAACTCCGAATGTGGTTATTTCCGCATCATGCATTTCCTAATTCCAGTCATACTACGAAACAAGTTGGAATATAGTGGTCTATTAATTATTCTGTTTGGGTTGCTTCCCTCTCCCCACAATCTGGTATATTGATGAAGCACTGTGCATATGGCAATGTTTCTGCATGTCTGAATAAACATGTAGTGTTCACATACCAGAAGAGGCTCAGAATGATGAAACAGTGAATAAACACCCAATATACGGCTTTAATATAAACACCCAATATACAGCTTTAATATAAACCGGAACCTGAACGGTCACATTATTTCATCGTGAATACTGACCCCAGAAGTTCAATGTGGCAACGCCTCTGTTCGGGTTGTTTCCATGGTATTTGAGTTCGTCCTCGCGGTAATATGAGGGGTCAGATGTCCTGTTGACCTCCAGGCCGGACTGAGGGAAGTGGACATATTTGCCAGTGTCCTGCCCCCGAGCCCAGATCACGTGCATAGGGCCGTTCTCTATACTGTGGTCTGTGACGTCAGTCACTGGAATGGACAGAATACGAGTCGTAAAAATATATCATGAAGAAAATAATGTGCAATAATATTTGCTATCAGAAGGTCATACGTTATATACTAGTACATGTATATGTAATCCGCTATAATACCGATATGTTGTCAGCGTGCCTATTTATAATTGTAAAGATCTGAGAATATTAATAACACCATGATCCAAGTGTTTATTATTCGAGTTAATAAAGTCATCCATTGATAAAGAAAAAACAAGCTATCAGTACATCGTATGACGGGACCAAGTCCAACCTGGATTTCAAACACGATTGATCTGGATGCGATTCCAGTATTCTATTAACGTGTGGGCCACCTTTATAGATATAAAAATATTTCACATGGGCTTCGACTACAATTAACGTTATTTACAAAGCAACTATCATTGCCATGGTATTACCGGTGAGTTTCTTTCTGAACAGGATGACGGTGTATCCATTCTCCTCGAATCCCAGGGCTGCAGTCAGGTCATCGGTGCCGCCGTAGAGTTCATCACGCAGAGGAGTGGACCTGTCGCGTGTGTAGTAATCCCCAACACGACTCCGGGACCCTTTGGCGCTTCCTACCACTATGTCTGCACAGTCCATCGCATGTGGCTGTCCTGTAACCACGTGGCAGACGCAGCATTATTACACATGTTACACGCAGCTGTTAGCAAAATAACCTACTAGTATATTGTTAGCAATGGACAACCAACTTGAAATGACACTGAACAACTATATGATATGCAATAGACGTGCCTTATTACGACTACATCATAGATCTGCATTGATTCCATGATCGACTGTGACTAATATGCTTACCACCATCCGTAGGTGTTCGCACGTTGCCGCTCTGAATTCCAACTTTAGGTCCGCTGCTGGGTTCCCCCTCAGGTGCTGCTGTCCCCTCAGGTTCGCTGGAGCCGCTAGCTGTTGTTGCCGCCCCCTCACTAGTTGTCTCGGGACTTGTTTCCGGTGCACCTTTAGTTGTCTCGGGAGTTGTTTCCGGTACACCTTTAGTTGTCTCAGCTTTTGGTTCAGGGCTAGTTTCCGGTTTGCCTGATCCGTCGGGTTTTCCTTTATGTTTCTTCATTTTCATTCCGATTCGTGAAACTGTTCCTGGGCAGGGCGGGCGGCCTGAGGGCCCAGAGCTACTTCCGCCCTCTGGTGCTGGCGTTGGTGCGCCCTCGGCAGTTGTTGCTGGTACCCCCTCGGCAGTTGTTGCTGGTGCGCCTTCGGCAGTTGTTGCTGGTCCCCCCTCGGCAGTTGTTGCTGGTACCCCTTCGGCAGTTGTTGCTGGTCCCCCCTCGGCAGTTGTTGCTGGTGCCCCCTCGGCAGTTGTTGCTGGTGCCCCCTCGGCAGTTGTTGCTGGTGCCCCCTCGGCAGTTGTTGCTGGTGCGCCTTCTGGAGTCGTTGGTTCGCCCTCTGGTTCGGCTGTTCCTTTGGAATCATCTGACATTTTGCCGCCTGGCTGAGGCACTTTGGGGAATAATTGACATCCACTTCTAAAAGCTGAAAAGAGATATTCACCTGGTCATTCCAATTGAAATAACAGGCCACAAAATACCGTTTTTACTTTACTCTCTTACTTAAAATATTTTGTTGATATTTTATGATCACGAATTAACCATAGCAATAATTTAGTGTCGCAAATGTACATTGTCATTGTCAAATACATATCTAAATTACTTACATTGCGGACGGAAGCCCACTGCCACCCAGGTGGAGCTCTTCACCTTCATTACAACCTCCAGTTCCGCCTCATCCTGAAATACACGAAGTATCCACATTGAGAGACACCGCCCAGTTCAGTCTGCCTATTGACCTCAATGATACCACTTTTAAGTATACCATACATGGCAGGTTACGCTGTAAGGCTAATGGATTCATGTTAGTACCAATACAACATTTCCATTACATTGCATAAACAGTAAACTATACACAATTGGAATATTTCTCATACGGTATTTACTGAGAGAGATGGTACATGGAAGTCACGTTGTCATACCTTCAACACCCTGTAGTACAAGTCAAACTCCTCGCTCATCTTCCTCGTGGTGTACAGCTTGTAGTCGATGGATTTCTGTGTCACTTTAGATCCTAGAAGAGCCATACATTTACACTTAACATCGTCATAGTCTCCACACAACATAGATTGTTAAAGCAATACACAACTTCGAAAACTAAAAAAGAAGTACAAGTTAAGAAAGCATATTTCTCAAATTTCTGATACAATCACGTATCTGACCAGATAAGTGCCAGTGTTGCGTATCTCTTCCAATTGCTTACAATGTAAGTGTTTGTTATAACGACGGCAGAACCTGTTTTCACCTACGTTAACAGAAACGTGTGTACTTCATTTGACTTGATTTCAACATCCCGAATACGAAAGGAATTTGAAAATATTTGAATAAGATAGTTACGTTTTTCACACTTGGTGCCGAAGTAGCCGATGTCGCAGTAACACTGCATCCGTGGGAATGACGTGGACTTGGTGTCCTCGCAGACGCCGTTGTTGCTGCAGTCGGAACTTCCATCGCAGTCGTCTGAATGAATATACACCGGAAGTTAAAATCAATGCGAAATCGTGACACCGAAAATGATGATTATTGAGATATAGTGACAGAGACAGTGACGTGACTTGACGACGTGACGACCACTGGCAATAGTGACACTGTAAGTGGAATTGACGATCACTGCAATATCATTCTGACACCGGAAGTGACGATCACTGAGATATAACAATACATGAAGTGACGATCAATGAGGTAGTATAACACTGAAGGTATCACTCACTGATATGTAGCCGGGTGTGATATAAGATGCTCCTACTGGTCTTGGCCAGCGGGGTTACCCCCTTGGCTCATTCGGTAGAG
>JAUTBR010122209.1:8912-19462 GCA_032361205.1 Pseudorimula midatlantica
CCCCTGAGGACCGTTATACTCAGGAAGAATCTGAGCCATATGTTCTCCAATCATGACTGCTGCAAGACCTTATAGACTATCTGTGTGACTGGTTTCATTTGTTTGCTAAACCCAGCTCCCTATTGGAATCCCAGCAGAGGAAACCAGTCTAACAGTCTAACAGTCTAACAGTCCATCTGACCACCATGCTGATCATCATGCTGACCATTCCGACATTCCGTGGTTCTCGTAAATCGTCCTCGTAAATTATCCGACCACTGCAGGACTGCTGGATGAATGTGGTATCAGTGGTATTGATACCAAGACTTTGGTTAGATATGCATTCTGTGGTATTGATACCAGTGTGGTGTTCAGGGAAGTCTATGGTGTACAGGGCAGTCTGTAGTGTTCAGGGCAGTCTATGGTGTTCAGGGCAGTCCGTAGCGTTTAGGGCAGTCTGTGGTGTTTATGGCAGTCTGTAGTGTTTATGGCAGTCTGTGGTGTTTAGGGCAGTCTTTGGTGTTCAGGGCAGTCTGTAGTGTTCAAGGCAGTCTGTGGCCTTCAGGGCAGTCTGTGGTGTTCAGGGCAGTCTGGTGTTCAGGGCAGTCTGTAGTGTTTAGGGCAGTCTATGGTGTTCAGAGCAGTCTGTGGTGTTCAGGGCAGTCTGTGATGCTCAGAGCAGTCTGTGGTGTTCAGGGCAGTCTGTGGTGTTCAGGGCAGTCTGTGATGCTCAGAGCAGTCTGTGGTGTTCAGGGCAGTCTGTGGTGTTCAGGGCAGTCTGTGGTGTTCAGGGCAGTCTGTGGTGTTCAGGGCAGTAGAAACATCGGTGGCCATGATGGCTGATCTTGTTTCTATCAGCGCTAATCACCGGTGACAGTTACGACTCTCTGTGCTTTCTGGAGTCTAATTGGTCAGCTCCTCTTCACCTGATTGGCTGTTGACCCAAGGAGGTTTGTGTATACCAACAATGACCGCAGGCCATTCAACCAGTAAATACTATGTATATGCTAATTTTCCTAGTCTTGACTTGTCTTGCAGTGTCTGCTCACATACCTCATCCTGGAATGTTAACTGACCTTGTAATTCGAGCCACCCAAGTGATATACATTCTAAGCATTTTTTATTGCCATCAATTTAGTGCAATCTTTTTATAAATGGGTCATTCTTGCATAGTTAGTACCAGTGGAATCATTTTATTGATTACAGTAAAAAAGAAAGGTTTACTTTCATTCAGGGAATTATCAATAAATTTAATTTTAAAGAGAAATATATTCTTTAAAGATGTCATTCGTGAATGATCATTAGATAAATGTTAATTTATGTGTACATCTGCAGGATAGCATCTATTTCATATTTATTTTTAAACACTGAAATGAGTACCACACAATTTAACCTTGTCACGTGTATTCATATAGTTTTACATGTAATCTTAAATTCTTGTCAATTGTGCTACAGAATCTTGTCATGTGTATTCAACTATTGTACCATGTGTATTCTTACAATCAATCTTAATGCCACAATCTTGCTATGTGTACTCATATGATGCCATGTAATTTTTAATTATTGGTATGTGTACTCATATAATGCCATGTAATTGAAATTATTGCCATATGTAACAATATATGATGCCATGTAAGTTTTAATTCATATGATGCCATGTACTTTGAAATTCTTGCCATGAGTACTCTTAAGGCCTGTCTACACTATCAACACATATAGACCATACGCACCCCGACATAATCATTTAACTCGGCACTCAGGGGGGAGCAAGAACAAGAACAAATTTGACGACCTGTCTGGGAATTTTCTGCCCATCCTGTGCAACAATCTTTATCAAATTTGAGGATATACAACCATGGACAACCGTCTTTGAAAAATCAGCTTGCTTTCTTAGCACCTCGGTGGTAAGTCAGCTGTTGGGTGCCAAATGATTCCACCGCCTAGACCGAAGCCCACAAGAAACGAAGCCCTTCATCAGGAGGCGACGAACACACAAACACGGGCAGGGTTGTCTCTAGGGCGGCGGGGGTTAACGGGTTAAGCGGTTAATATCTGGATTGACAGTTTGTGGATGGCTGACAGCCACTGGAATTAGGTGAACACGTTGCTTTGCTGTGGAACTGTTGAAGGAGAGAAGATGCATTTAGATTTTATCATATTTTTTGTTCGATTGTTTTTTTCGTCTCCACAATATGTTACGGTTACTACCGTCTTTTGAAAGATACAAAGACATTTTCAGATGTTAAATCACAACCATTTCCCTGTGAACACTTTTGAAGGGTGTTAAATATGTTAAGCTCTTTATTTTTCTGTTCAACTTGAAAAGTATTTCAGGTCAATAGTCGTAATTAAATTATCGATAATTGAGTCAATACGATAAATGCCGGCCGTATAGCCGACGCCTGGATACTGAACTCAAGGGATGCGAAAAGAAACAGTGTTATACCATATTTAGGGGATTATCTTTTCAGACTCCAGTATTTGCTTTCTTCAGAATTTTGTTGGGCACATAAAACTGCAAAGTGAAGTTGTTTCCACCTGGATTATAAGTGGCCTGAAAGTTTGTTAAGACCAACCAAGTTTTCTTTGAAAAAATAATGTCAAATTTGTTGAGTGTACAAGCACTGACATTCTGTCCAACCGTCTCGGTAAACATGTACGCTGGAAAAAATGCACACCGCATGTAAATAAACAGATTGAGGAAACTTGTGATGTAGGTCAGGAATTATTGCTGCTATTTCAGTTTTCTTTGATGTTGTGGATGGAAAGTAATAGAATTCAGATATTAAAAGTAACAGAAACAAGAAAAAAAATGATATGATAATTTCATTAACATTTATATTATATTTTATTACTATAATGCACTGATTATTGACATGTGCACCTATAGAGCAAATAGGCTTGTCTAGGTATCGTTCTCACCCCTATTAAATATTAATTTTATTACAGTAATTATGAATATTATATCCATGATAACACTCCTTCAGTAGTTGTCTTATTGACATCGCAATTTAGAAATAATTCACAGGAAGGTGTAATATTATTTCTTTTATTAGAAAGTGTTCACGTGCACATCTGTATTGGCCATTAATGTTGTGGGATGATGTAAGGCACTGCGAACAGCGAGATGAAATATGAATGAAGACACAAAAATGTAGAAAGAAATCAAAGGGGAGCAACTCCAGTTTACAAGTCTCATTCAGGTTTGAGCGATATCTAAATTACTACCGTCTGTCTGTTGATACAGCTTATTTAGTGATAACTATATTGCCTTCAAGTAATAAAATATAACCAGAAAATATATATCAGTAGCAGTTTGAACTTGTATTTAATTGAAGATAGATGTGCAGTGATGCTTAAATACATGCATGTGATTGACCAATCTTTTATCTATGACATTTACCAGGTATGCTCACTAAGCACGTTACCTGCATACTTCTCATATGCTACCTCAGTACTCTGTTTATTTCACCTCTATATTTCTCATATTATCTGCATAGTTCTCATTTTACCTGCATACTCTTTGGATGCTATACATACCCTTCATATACATACAAACCTTGCTTATATTCTTGATTAAATCAACAGCTATCTAGAGTTTATTTTAGCACACATTTACACATGTATAAGGATCGTAACTAGTGCCATATTCAGTGCGTTTTGAATGTGTACTATTTAATCCCCTTGAAAACTTGGAAGAAGTCTACAGTATGTTGCATCAGAAAGCCACCCTACCCTTTAATGCAGTGCAAATGATGCGAAAGAAATAACATGGCAGTAGATTGAAGGATTAGTTTTATTTCTGTGGTGGTGTCTGTAGTTTTTTCTCATGTAGGGTGTAGTAATTATCTACGCGTCTTGTTGCGAAGAGTTTAAATGTCGGAACTATTTTAGAATTACAATGAACCACTATTGCCTGTATTAGTTACTAAGCCCATAGTGTGTTTAGCAGACATCCACATAATTGTAAAATATATATAGTACATTTTGTTGTATGAAGCAGAATTAGTACTAAGCAGATGCACTGCTACTAAACATGTACTAAAGTAGATTTAGTACTAAACAGATAATCACAGAAACACATATTCTTGTCATTTTGAGGCATGAATTTTATAACACATACTTTTTCCATGTATAAATTTATCATATAATATAGTAACACTCTTTCTCCTGGATTAGGCAGAGGCACTGCTCTTCAGGGCATTTCCAGTTGCCTTCAGCATGGAAAGGGTTAAAGTACATCAGACATATGCTGCTACTGATATTTGAAAATTCAAAGGGACGAGAGGCCTCTATATTGACTATACTCTTACACGCAGTATGTCATAATAGATGACCTGACCAGCCCTTAAGGTATAGACGGCAGCTGGCGAACGACAGACCTTGCTGATTCAGCAGATTTAACCCGCTTTTCAAACACGTTACCTGTGTGAACTATAGCAACTCTAGTATTAAAGGGTCCCATAGGGTGCCACCCTGTGGGAGAGCAGTGCGACGTATAAGCACTCTTTTACGTTGCGATTTTCTTATGCTTAACTTAATATGAATTGAAAACCTTATCTACTTATCTATTAAGGGAAAACGTGTTTAGAAGATAATTATCCAGGGTTCGCGTTTTCTTTGAGATTGTTTGTTAGGAAAGTCTGTCGGGGGCTCTAATGATCTTTCCTGGGTGTAGCCGGTCATTGTAATAATGTTGGTGTAAAATGAGAGTATATCAAAAGTGTCAAAAACATATTATCTCCGGATGCTATTGAGGCTCTGGTGTTCTGGCTGGGAGATCAGTGTTTTCTCAATGTATATTAGTTCAGACTTGATAGAGGGAACATCCTCATCATTGTCCTCGGATAAGTCTGCTGGAAACTGCCTTATCATTTGGATTTCAAGGCTGTCAGTGGTAATTTCGCTTTCTGATTTTGATGTAATGTGTATGGAATCAAAAGTTTACGCCAAGTATGTTAAAGTGCTGGTGCCTATCTATATATGTATGAGTGGGTGGGAGAGGATGTTTGAGGTCTGGAGATGGGGGATTTAAGTTTGAGGATGGGGGTGCTGATAGAAAATGTAAGCCTATATAATTGGGATAACTCGCCAAATTCACCCATAGTCTGTAAAATTGAATTTGTTAAAGGTTACGGCAGTACACATTATTAGAGAGCTGTGCATCAACAATCTGATTGCTGAAGCAAGTGGTGGTGGTGTTGTAATGTGCAGGTACACGGTAGCTCTACTTGAGTCCACCACGTCTGTGTGCCCAATGTGATTCCTCCCATTGTTAGAGTTTCTTCCCACTCACATGATGGAATATTTGCTGGTCGCCCTCTCATTTAATGCTCACTCCTGGGTTTTTTGGTACTAACCCCCCTCCCTCTCCCCTCACCTCTCAGAACATCCAGCAGTAGTAGTGTGACTCTCTGTTCTGTAATAAACACTAGCGCTGTCATGACAAATAATCGTTTCTCTTTTAACATTGCAATACACGATTCACTCTTCGAGAGTCGAATCCTAATTCTATTATAAATCGATATCAAAATACATGTTGTCATCTTTTTATTTTAAAAAGACACCAAACTATTAATATGTAATTTCTATTGTATTTGTTTTCTTTTCTGTTTATCAAATTTTAATTAATTTTTTTAAGTATATTTTATTGAAACCTCGACCATATTTTAATGAATAATTCATTACGACATTAGGAATATTCCTATTACCATTTTATTATCATTTAAATAGCCAGATGACACTTTATTTTGTCCATTCTTATTATTGCTGATTAATGTTTTTCACTGAAGAATATGAACTGTATGGTTGGCTGATCAGATGGATTATGACAGTACCAATGGAACCTATTGTGGATATTGTTGGGGAATGTTTTCCTAAATGACACCCATGTTCTGAACACAGCATCTGAGGTTTCGGAGACAGTTCAGTAAAACTACAACAGGGGGGGTGAACATCCCCTGGTCCTGCTTATGGACTAGCTAGCTTATGGCCCTGGTCAAGGACCTCATCAAGGACTACAGTAGTTCGTGGCCCAGTTGCTGCTACCCACTCACAGTACCCTAGTGTTAGATATTCACAAACATGTTATGACAGTATTAGTAGGGTGTTACGAGATCGGACATTCTTTAATTTTGCTACTTCCGCCGCAGAATGTGCTGATGTTTGGGAATACTGTTAGGCCGGCCAGTGGCTCACGATTCTCCAAGACACAATTGCTACTTCAAACAGTGATATCCTCTCATATGTTGAGCCTGGAGTTGACACGAAATGCGACACTCCGAAATGTACGTTTGATTACGGAGGAGTTTGTCAATAAATCGCACATGATAGACACCAAGATGTTTGTGTCGGGGTTTGCTCTTGTATCACAGAGCAACTCTAATTCATGATGAACCGAGACGCTGCCTACTTTCCTTGGCCTCTTTTTGGTGTAATGGACAAGTCACAAACAGTGATCAGGAGACAAAGTTGACATTTGATTGGAGACAAGTGTCGACTTTGTGTAATGTACGAGCTTCACGTCATTGACTCAAGTTACAGACACCTTCGTATTTGTGGTTTTAACAGAACGGCTTCACTTTTTTTTCACAAACATCAAACTTTAAAACAAAAAATTAATAGGTAGTTTTTACAATATCCTTCTTGCCAATTCTTTATTAGCTGCGGAATAATAAAATCATCTGTTTTATTTTTAAAGGCAATCTGTGAATGAAACATTAAAATTCTATCCATAAATCATGCATTTCCGTTGACAATTCTTTCAAGATTTTACAACCAAAGAAATCATTTACAATTCATAATAATACTGTCCATTTATCAGAATTGTTAATTTCATAAAGATGTCTTAAATTGATACAGCTCCTCGATTTATTTTGCATTAGTCAACAAAATTTATTTCCTTCATTTGCGGGAGAACTGTTGCTTTGTGCAAATCCAGGGGGCTTGATGGTGTAATATTCTAGGGGGGTGATCTGCTTATACAACGTGCTGCTTCATTTAGTCTTGGCTGTGAAACCCGGGTTTTAGTTCCAGCAGGGTTCACAGGATTGTTGACTCTGCGACTCATTGTTTGTTAGGCATTAGATAAGAACCCGCTTCTTGCATAAGATTAATTAGACAGCGTTATTTAGCTTTCCAAGTGATATTTGGGTTCAGTGACAAGATTAACTGAAATACGAAAAGTGTTATCAGAAGCCTAATGATAACACGATGTGAAGACAGCAAATGTGTTTGTCATATATGTTTGTTATCAATGTTTAGGAATGTTATTAACAAACCTAAATGCGGTATATTAGAAATTGAACTAGCACATTTATTGGTCATGATTAACCTCCTCACTGCTGCAGGAATATATAGATGCCCAAAACACATGCACAATGGAACAATTCAGCAGGTTATAAGATATTATAGTAGACAAATATTTTCTGGATAAATTGAAAGGCAAAAGATATAAGGAACTCATAAAATACATCAGTAGCCTATTCAACTGATATCAACAAATGACACATTCATACTTTCTCACCAGAAGCCAATATGAATGACCATCAAGAAATCCACAATATGATAGGTAACAAGCTTTTAAATAATTTACTAGATATGTTTGATATCCAGGTGAAATGTATTGTAAAGATGTAGATTTAGATAATTTGATTGTAACGTATGCAGCCCCAATTGGTTTGACCGAATATAAAAGTAGACTGTATATGTTAAATGTGAATATGTTTAACATAGTTTCCTGTTTGTCCACTTTAAGATAATGAATAGTTTATGATGTGTCATATGATAATTGATATACATCAGGCACCTCCATTAGTGGCTTCTAGGTTACTATATATATAGTAAGTGTAGTATTTATTTGTTATCTATTATACACTTATTTACAGATATTTATTGTTACAATGCTATCTGTCGTTTCTTATCATCTTTTACTTTCCTGTAATTTTTACATAGAGATATTTCTTTTCGCCTTCCATTCCAACCACTGTCAATATTAATTCCAACAAATTTTTATTTTTTCATATAGCTTTACAGGCCTAGACATGCTTTTGAGCTAGAATTTGGTGCAATAGAAATGTGTACATTATTATTATTATTATTATTATTATTATTATTATTATTATTATTATTATTGTTATTATTGTAATTCACCATTCATCTATTCTAGTGTATTAATAATAGTTTATAGTAATTTATTTACTTTAAATCATCCATATTAAGTTAATAAAATGCATTTCAAATTATTTTCCTTATTGATGACTTGTATATCTCCAAACAAATTTTATGTCCTGTCTTTATCAAATTTCAGTTATCTAGTATTGTCGCAAATAGGTGAAAGATTCCCACAGCAATGTTAAACTCCATGTGCGTTCATTCATTCAGTAATCTAGTTCGTATATATACTGGGTGTGATTCACCTCATAACGAAATCTGTTGCAATGTACGATGTGGATGATTGACAGTTGAGGCAATCAATAAGAGGATACAGCAGTGGCCGACGACCAGTTTACTTTAGATTATCTCCAGTGCCTCAGGCTTGTATCCATCAAGAGACAGACCACGTCAGTTGTCTGACAGTTGTACGGGTTACGAGTAGAACTATTTTCTCTGCTGATGTCGTCTAAGTCTGGAGCAAGTAGGCTCCCAATCATTCATTCATATTTCACATCAATTTTCAAAGAAATCTTCATTCATACCATGTCAAGTTCAACACCCCTTTCAGGAAAATGATGGTTCTTGAAATATTGAAATGAGCAATGGGTTAAGAATGTTCCATTTTGGTTTTCAAGGGGTGCTAATTTCTGAGTCAGTTTTCTATTTCAGACTGTCATTTATCCCAGTACAAATACATTTGCTTCCCGAAATATTGCAAATTGCAGGAGTGTGCTAGGTCTCTCTGACAGAATGAAGGGTTCTGATCAACCAACACTTTGAAAGCAAGTGGTAGCCAATTAGCAACGGTGTTCGCTTTTCATGTGATTTTGAGAGTAGACCTCTGTTTGAAGAGCTTGTTGTCATAAGCAAAATTGTTTCCCAACGTCATTGATGAAGTGTATGTTAACAGCCCTTTTCTCTCTATACCCCTGAATCATTTTAGTTTGGACAAAGTATTGGCGGTCACTTGTTATATGTCTGTTCAAATAGATGGATGAGGACTGGTCCTGACAGAGAGCTGGGTTCTGTCTCTAGTCTTTTCCAGTAGGAGCAAACTGGTCTCCTGACTGCATGGCCAAATACCCTGATGTATCCTACGGTTGTACTGGTTTGTCTGTCTCTGTACAACTTCAAGGGGAGAGACTGAATGTGCAACATGTAAATGCTGCTATTTGCAGATGGACGTGATGTGATATTCATGTTCATTGATCAGCCAAGTGCATATGCTGCATGTCTCTGGTGGGCAGGATAGACTGTCTATGTGGCGGAACCCCTTTCATCACTGTGTTTATTGTCATCCCATACAATTCGGATAGCTCTTATGACCAATAGAACAAATGTCAATGAATTTATGCCAGGATAATGAATGTTATAATTTCCGAATCGAAGACTTCTCCATGTAGACAGGAAGTAGGGGTTCAGCAGCAAAATGAGGTCCATGCAGGAGATCACGTAATGCTGCATGCTGATTGGTGGAAATAACCCAGCAGCAATGTTTTAAAGTAAATTTAATGGAGTTTAGAGAATTAATGTATTTCTGATGTCTTCAGCAAGATTTTCTAAAAGAATCAGAACATGCACTTATAGTTTGAAGTTGTTACCCACTTAAATCTTCAGTTATCATCCATGGTGCCATTTGTACCATCCACGACTTGTTGGTTTTAGTTACTGCATGTTCTTACCCCACCATTAACAGACCATTGTAATATCAGCAAAACACTGAATTAAATACAAAAGTACCGTCTCACCTACTGATAAAGGGAGTGTGACTAATTTATAAATGTTTTTTCTGGATGCCTTGTCAGTGTGGTGTGACTAGGTTTATATATGTAAGTATGTAAGTGTGTAGGTATTAGCTGGTACAGTTTGACACTAACTGATCATGTACAAGCGGCTGACCTGTCGACATTTAAGCTGGAGAGCAGTTTTAGTATTGAAGTCATGACTCACTGATGACTATCTGCTGCTCTTATAACACTTTGACAGCTAAATGAATAATTGTAAGACACGTAGTCCCCACTGATAGTGCAATGCAGTGTAATATAAATACTAAATATACTAATAGAATTTCTTTTAAATTTATAAAAATGTTAGTGATATTTCTAGGAGAAATCTATTTAATTTGTTAAAATCTACTTTCTGCTGCTTCTTCTTCCTCCTTCTTCCTCCTTCTTCATCTACTACTACTACTACTACTACTACTACTACTACTACTACTACTACTACTACTACTACTACTATTACTAGTAATAATAATAATAATAATAATGCTGCTGCTGCTATCACTATCGCTACTGTTAATGCTGCTGCTGCTGCTGCTACTACTACTACTACTACTACTACTACTACTACTACTACTACTACTACTACTACTACAGTGCACCCTCGATATAACGCCCTTCGATGCACCGCGGATT
>JAUTBR010122210.1:0-10686 GCA_032361205.1 Pseudorimula midatlantica
GATAACTGCATTGCCACTCTACAGTCAGTGCATCCTATCAATATCGCGTTAGAAAGGTAACTTTCGCGAACATTGATTAAACAAATTACTATCAGCAACTGTAGATGCCATCATGTGCAATGACTGTTCTTTACATAACAGTGAGAAGGTTAATAAATAATGACTGACACCAAAAACAAATGCGTGAACATGGCTTTTTATTCCATCTTCAGAAAATATAAGGTCTTACCAGGACAGAACTGACCAATCATAAAGGAGCTAGCTCACAGACATGCAATATACAGATGTGGTCACAAGACATGTTGAAACAGCCGTATACACAACAGCAATGGTGGTAGAAGTCATAATGAAGAATAGAAATTTAAGCTAAAGAAGGCAATCCAAATGCTATACTATATGTACACAAAACAATCTTGGCTGTTGGTAAATGAACGGTTTACATACTAGAAGTACTAGAGTGCAAGAGTTAATACATCGTCTTTTGGACTGCCCATCTACATAAAATATTATTTTAATCAAAATATTTAGGGATACCCATAGCTAATATTCAATTTTGATGTAGAATTAACAAATTGTTGTATAGAAAGAGATGCATTTCATGCCAAACTGTAGTTTGACATCCAGACAGGGTTTATTTATCCATGCCAAGATTGCTTTTGCACATTTGGATTAACGTGGACCTGGTTTTTTTAATTATTGTATCTGTATACCTTCTACTATCCTATTATCTTTTTCTCAATAGCATATTGAATTGAGGGATTGCAATAGCCACATCTGGTATACTATTTCTGCATTCATTTAGAATATTTAAGAATATTTAAAAATAAATGTACATACATGTAATTTATTTAATGTTATTCATGATATTAATTCCTAATTTATACATCAGAGGACAAAAGTATTGTTCCTCAAAGTTAAGATTTTTTGTCCTCACAAAAAACATGTATTCAAAGGGTTGTATTAAAAAAAATGAATAAATGCGAGGACAATGTTTAATGCTACATTAGACATATAGAGCCTATTTGGGCATCTCTGGTTGCCTTCAGCATAGAGAGGGTTAATACAGGATATGCAAGTATCATACATAATAGGAAGAAACAACATGTCAATAGGGAAATACAACCACTAAAATAAGTTTAATAATAATTCAAAAATGCTAAATAAGCTTCTATTAACTTTTCTAATTTGTGATATTTTACATAAAGTGCCTTCTACACCATACATAGTACTAAAAAGAGTATTGCATTATATTTATTCAGTTTAAAGCATGTCTTCCGATAAGACTAGAATCAAGAAACGAATCACTACATACCATTCAAGTATAAAAAAATTAATTTAAAATTAATTTGGCAATTCATGAACTTGAGAATGGTTCGGTGTTACAGACTAGTGAGTGAGTGGGAATCTTTCATCTCAAGACTAGCACAGTACTCAGTAGGTAGGCCTTAATAGGCCTTAATATTCCTTGTCAGGCATTTCATGGCATTTATTTTGAGGTTTAATGATTTTTGACACTTTTTTCATTTTTTAAACAAAATGTCAAAAATATTAAAAAATGGAAAAAATTGACATGAAACATCTTTGACAAGGACTAAGTAAACAAGTGACTTCCTAATTTACATTGGAGCAAAAATCAATGCATAATTCTAATAAACTGTTCAATCCCATTCATTTCTAATAAACGCATCGTCTTCAATCATCTTCGTTCTCGACCCGATTATGGTTTCGGAATGTAAAGAAATACAAATTTGTAATAAATAAATTGTCATCACAAGAGATCATGAGTGGAAAAGGAAACATATTGAAGTAAAATGTGAAATGTTAGATATCATCCTCTGAAACGCATGGCATTTGACATATATCAATGACACTGGGCAATAATATGTATTCCTTTATAGTTACCGGTACTTCAGACACACTGTTGCTTGGGTTGGTAGTCCCCAGGGATGTGAGAAGGTGAAATGTTTGCACAGTGATATACTTGGACAGATGTTAACTAGACATGCATTTCAGAGGATAATAATAAAAAACATATTAACAAAATAAAATTAATAATAATAATAATAATAATAATAATAATAATAATAATAATAATAATAATAATAATATAGTCTAATTGTAAAGATAGAATATTGATTGTTCATATAAACCAAATATTATGCTGTAAAATTGAATACTAATGACGGTTTGGCACACATTTCTTTTAAGAATAAAACTGGAATAACATTAATGTTGTTTTTCTGGTTATTATTTTGTATTATTTCACACTAAACTCAAGTTATTAATTCCAAAATTGGTAAAGTTGTATAATACAGTATTAAATTTATGCTTATAAAAATATTTAAAAAAATAAATATTAAAATTATTTGGAGAATTTCAACTTCAAAAGAATAATAATACGGTAACTACCGTAAGTATATGTATATTCTATAGTATAGATATATCTAGAATAATTCATTGTAAATAATTAATTTTTGACATGAACATAATTATTTGATCACAGTTTAATAAAAAGATGCAACATGAATGATTAAATAAATAACATAATAACAATAGAATATTTAAAAATGGTAATGTAAATAAGTTTTCTGTTGTATTTGAATATATTTGACATACAGGATGGGTTGACAGTTTATGATTTGCGAATAATTTAATATTTTTGTCATTAAAGCTTTCATGTTACATGAAATAGTAATCTGTAATAGCTTTAAAATTATTTTTGATATGTATTTTTCACTGTTATCCCATAACATTATATTAAGTACTGCAACCAAAATTAAGTACAGTAACATAAAACATACACGTCAGAGATTCGACCATATCACATTATAATGAAGACAATATATTACACATAAGTCACGTGGCAACTAACAACATATTTACATCAATAACATTTCTACATATCTAAACCAGCAATGATATAAGCAATTATCACATGTACTGCTATAAACAATTTAAACTCAACAATATGTTTGAAGTACAGTCGGGGTGATCACAAATGTGTCTATTGCAGTTACAGACGCCGTCACAACACAGCTGGCACAGGTGTAGCACAGGACTGTGTTGACAGGGTCAGATGACAGACACAATTCCTGACAGATCATGATTCACGACAGACACAAGTCTTGACAAAATAATAGACACAAATTGATAACACAAGTCTTGACAGGACTTGATGACATACACAATTAAGCCTTGACAGGACTTGATGACAGACACAAATCTTGACAGGACTTTATAATAGACACAAGTCTTGACAGGACTTGATGACACACAAGTCTAGACATTATGACAGACACATGTCATGACTAAACTTAATTACAGACACAAGTCTTGAGAGGACTTGATGACACACAAGTCTTGACAGGACTTAATTACAGACATATCTTGACAGGACTTGATGACAGATATATGTCTTAATATGATGATTTGATGACAGACATCTTGACAGGAGATAATGAAATACATGTATACAAGCCTTGCCACATAGTAGCCTTGCCTAAACCCCTAACATTGAAAACTATAACAATATAAAAGTAATCGTCAATAGAATTTAACTAAAGTTCATTGCAACATTAAAAAGAGAATATTTTTGTGTTTTGTGATAGATGAAAAAAATAATAATTGAAAATAGAAATGCATATTGTGATAATCAATTGCATGTATATCTTTGTGGATGGCAATTGTGTAACTTTGTTGAAATTGTGATGCGTGAAGGAGAAAATATAGAATATTCATCTGGTTTTCATTTGACATTATACAAGATGAAAATCTAATGTACAATATATGTTGGTACTTATCTTGGTTAATTTCATCTAATCCACAACAGCAAGATTATTATGACATCCTTCATAACTTCTGTGAACGTTAGCCAATCAAATAACAGCATTAATACTCCTCCAGAACAAGTTCATTGTCATAAATGCACTGTACATAATGAATGGTTAACAGTTGCTTGTTGCTGACTGCTTATATCTGTTGAGTTGCATCATTCATAAACGTGTGAAAATAGGTTTTGGTAGACGATATGATTGGCCAAGATCGAAGTTCACAAAAACTTTAATGGATTTCCTTATATATTGATGCTGGAGAGAATCAGAAATGAATCAAGATTTACCGTTAACTCTCTCCATGCTGAAGGCAACCAGACATGCCTTAAAGAGCAGTGTCTGTGCCTAATCCAACAGGGAGAGGGTTAAACAGATTGACAGCATTACACCATGATCTAACAATATCACGTGACAGCTGATAACATAATAACACAATATCACATGGCGGATATATCAGTGTGGGTGATAAAAATAAAACTGGAATATTCACATGTTGAGATTGCGAGGCAATCCAACAATGAAATCCTAGAACAAGATTAATAATTAAACGATTCAAGAGTACATTGATGATTTGATCCAGAGTATCAATAGCAAAATACACACACCACAGTCATAAAACAAAATATGACATAGATCTATAATACTGAATTAATGCAAAATGACAACAATAATATGTTCACATAATTCTGGTGAATAATGCGAAAAATAAAATAAAAAGATATATACGAATTTTAATGACATTATTAACCGTAGATTTTATGAGGCTTCATTGAATCTACAGAATATTAATATTAATATTATGCATTTGCATCAAATGTAATCCCAGTGTTGTAACTTCATGCAATAGTGATGAAAGTAAGGAAATGGGAACTCATTTCTAAATCAAGATTTTACACAGAAAATGGGAGACAACTTTTGACATTGCATCATCATACAAACTCGTGTTTACGACCAGTAAAATACAATCTTAACATTTACCTGGTATCAACCAAGTATTCTAAGCAAAATGACAACTTTCGCCCACATCACGCACAATACGTTACATTATTTTACACTACATTTAATACATGTACTAATTATTCTCTATTATATTTATTTAAACATTATAATACAGCTGTAAGACTTGTTTGTAGGTTGGGATACATTCAGCTATGATTCTATGTATTTCAAATAAATGTTTGTGTGACATGGTCTAAAGCCAATACTAATCTGAAATGTTGAATTCAAGGTCACATGACTATGGCAACCTCTGACCCAATGACCTCTTGTACATGTTTCCAACATTTTTTTACATCAATAGATACTATAATAACAATAATAATAATAATAACAACAACAAATCTATCTCTGGCACAGACCAATTGACTAGAACAATATTTTATACTATTTGTTACACTGAAGTATATATATACTTTTCTAATTTTCTCTAACTTATTTGCTCAGATATTTGCATATATATATGACAATCTTGACAACAACAAATTCATACATATTTATAATATATTTATAAGTTAATATTTCAAAGAATGTTTGAGACTTAGGAATTATTTCAGGAATGTGTACTTGAATGTTGTAAATAGATGAAATCTTAAAGGCATACATCACAAATATATAATTATGTTTTTGGGTTTTGAATATAGGCTCAATGCAGATTGAGCCCGTTTATGATGACAAGGAAACTGTTACCTTGCATTGTCATTATAAATTATACTTTAAACTACATACACTTGAATCACTACTATACTAGAATAAAGCATGTGTATAGGCAGAATAAAGCATGTGTATAGACAAATCAAATCTGAATAATTTGAGGCAGTAATGTTTTTTACCATAAATAATTAAACTTAGATGTGATAGTATGCCTTTTATTAATGCTGAGAAGTTGTATTAACAATATCGTGATTGCGTCCGATTAAATCTTTTCCCCCTGTAGCAATACCTGACACAGTATTGCTGATTAAGCGCATGATTTCGACAACTGTACACAACTACAGACACATACATACCAATATTCGTGCACTTTAAGAAATGCATAAACCAATGGATTTCAACGGCGAATACCCATATTGAATAATGTTCATCCTCATCTGATGCATGTCCACTGTAACAACAGTATTCGCATTTGACTGGTTACATCTGGGGGTCAAATCTTACAGGGGTCAAGCCTTGCATCTTCGGATCGTGCAAGGTGATGGCTTCACTGTTGGCGATATTTGATGACGTTCTGGATCTGGGTTTGAATCCAGGTCAGCAGTTCTGGCTCAGAACTTCGGATTTCAACTTCGCTCCCCGAAAAGAGGTTTACACTCGAGTCATTCTGCAGATGAGATTCATGTAACTATGAAACGGCAGTGATAAAGTGGAATGATATATTGGACTGATTTACCACTTTGGATTCAATGACTGCTAACAAGCAAGGATGAGAATAGGAAATTGTATTTTCAGCTGAAACAGCTGGGATCCAGGTAACTGCAGATCTGCAGCTATAAGATGCCCCGATTACTATTTTGCTATATATTCTGGCACCCCATAGCTACAGGGGAAGCAAATAGGGCTATCAATAAAGCAGAATAGATAGCAAAATAGTAAACAGGGCATCTTATAGCTACAGATCTGCCGCTAGGATCCAGGGACCACGGCCAGGTTTATGAGATCAACTCCGAAGCCTCAAAATCAGCAGATTCTCATCCCTGAACATTATACATTTCTCTAATGGTCACTTGCTAGCCATTATAATCCTATCCTGATATTAATAGTAATTTACATAAAAAACTAAAATACAAAATAATTGTAAGTATGTTTTTCAACAAACATACTGGTAGACATGCAATTATATAAAAAAAATCAGAAAAATACTATTAATGAAATTATTAGTATTATTTAAAAAACATCTAAATTGTTCAGAACATGATCCACAGACCTGCTTGACCTTGAATATGAGTTTGTCCTCCACAATGGCTGGCACGCCCAGGATGTGGTCCACAATGATCTTCAGCTCCACGTCCCAGCCGCCCCAGAACCTCCTCTTCTCCAGAACCAACAGATGTCTGCAAAAAAAACCAGGCTTACTTAGCATTCCATGTCAGTTGTGGCAAATCCTACGGGAAGACCCTTTCATGCTTTCCTTCTTTAATTGGGGTTTAGATTCTTTCACCTGTATCATGGCTTGTCAATTCATGGCGGGAGAAAACCCACAACATCCATGATAGTGCAGAATGTTGCAGTACAAGCTCAGTTAAAAAACTTGGATGAGTTTCAAGAAATCAGGGCCATGTTTTTTACTACATTATCACTTGATCATGCACATGCTGAAGATAAAAGATCACAAATCTACTCCTAAAAGATCGTTTTCATATATGATGTACTCTAAGAAGTCTATGTGGACATAAAAAGAAGCCATGAACAGCGGTCTCAAGTTAGAAAATTGGGTGGTGCAGTGTCTCAGATGGCCAACAAGATGTTCAAGACATTTGTGAAAATAATTGGGCATGGTCTCTGATAAATTCGGACATTTGCGAAAATAATCGGGCATTGTCCGATGACCGACGCCCATCTGAAACACTGGTGGTGTGAGTATTTGAGTCTAAGTGTAGGACTATGTTTGAGTCTGGCCCTATGGTAAATGATGGTATTGTGGCGCTTCCTTACGTGTCCGTGATCATGAGGACATCGGATCTCTCGTCCTTCCCGAGCGGGACGTGTGTCCAGTAAGTATCAGACTTTGCGTATTCTCCTTTGCAGATGGTGTGGAGCAGGCGGTTGCCCGCCGCCTTGTACGTGGAATATGGCTTCAGACCCTGTGGAGGAATAACAGTGTATTGTCATCAGAGGAGAACAGTCATCACACAGGGAATAGTCATCAACGGGAGAATAGTTATTGAGGGGAGAACGTATTGCATATTGTTATCGAAGGAATTATGTATTGTCATAACAGGGTTAGAAGTTCCCACTCGCCTGGCATCTAGGGTATCATTTCTCGAAGCTCTCTTAGCTGCTAAGGGACCATAGCACTCTCTTTGCCGATAGCCAATACATTGCTAAGAGAGTGCTATGGTCCCTTAGCTGCTAAAAGAGCTTCGAGAAACGATACCCAGATCCATTTCTCGTAATGTTAAAGGTATCCTACGGGCGAGTAGAAATTTCATATTTTGTTATTTATATCATTATTCGGGCGGGTACGTTTTAAAGTTAAGTTCCAACCATGTCATAAAGATGGGAATAAGTGTCATCAAGAGGGGGGAATTAAGGCCTTGCACGGAACGATCGCAGAAAACGGTTTGGGTGGCAGAAAACAATCTGATGACGTGAACAACGGCGGAAAATCCCATTGTCTTGCCACCCATGATGCTATGTGATGTCGCATGCAAAGTCTCAATTAAATAAAAAATTTTCCCCATGTTTTCAAAGCAGTCGTGATTTGCATTAATATTCAAACTAAAAAACAACAACTCACAATTGTTGGATTGATAAATCGTGGCAGTCTCATTCTGGCAACAACACTTTCCTCTGCCTCGGCAGCCCTGCCAATAACAAAATATGTGAATATAATTTGGTAAAGGTAGCAACGAATGTACACTTTTTAAATTCTCCGGGAAGTTAAGTTTTGCTGAACATAAAACTGGTCATAAATAAAATACAATAAAGAATCTTTTGGAAAATTAATAATTAAATAAATAATAAGCTGCATAATGTAGATATAATATCTGTAATTTTGTAAAATAAACCTTTTTTGCTGTTATATTAATTGTGGTTCATGATTCTTTCACCCCTATAAGAAAAATAGTAGAAAAGCTATCCTTAAAATCCTTGAGGAACAGTTTGAAGTCTTAGAGGAATCCTTACCTCCGAAGTCCATCAAACGCCATGCTGACCATGTCGACGATGCCGCCAGTGGGTTTTGTCAACAGGCCCAGGATTCCTTTTCCTACTCCTTTAAAGAACCCCTCCACCCCCTCCTCATGAGCCCCTAGGGAAGCACATATCACAATGTTACAATCATAAAATACTTTGCAACATCTTGAGTCGGAGATAAGGCATATCGGAGGATGTCACATCAAATGATCCAAATGTGCAACTTTACTGATTAATTGGAAAACATGACAAGGTTTAATCAGAATAGTCTGGACATGTCTAGGGGACTTCCCATAGGATTTGATTCGAGCAGTAGCTGATCCTGGGGCTAAACTGGAACCTTGCAGGAATGATTTCATATTTTAATTTTGTTTTTGATTGGGGTTAAAAGCCACCTTTAAAATTCTTTCATATTATGGACCCCAAAATCAGACTGCAGTTACCTTTGATTGGATCCAGCACCAGACCTGAGAATCCTAGACAGACACCTAGCACCATGCTGCGACCTCCGACCAAGATGGCAGCCGGGAGATTCCGTGGATGTTGTAGCATACGACTCCGTCGTTTCTGGAATGAACAGGGCTAAATTTAGCGACTAATTTGGGAGCCATGGCGATTTTATTTGCATTTTGCCAATATTTCACTTATTTTAAGTATTTCTGGCTATGCAGGAGCCAAATGGCTCCTTGGAAAAAATTGTAACTTTGAGGTCTGATGAATGGTTAGGTATACGGTTAGATGATCCATTACATTCATGGTACAATGAACGATAGTGACTCAACAGTCATGGCTTAATTGAAAATGTTAATATTGTACTTTCAATAACAACTGGCACATTTCCTTGAAAATGGTAATCACATGTAAGTAGGTTCTGCTGTAAGTATAAAGCTACTTACCAGTTTGTAGTCTTCATCAAATGAGAGCACAGCCAGAGCATTTCCCATTGACCCTGTCATGAGAGCTACCGACCCTGCTGCACCCCCTACAAGACAATGTATACATATACTACTCAACAAAACTAATTATGGGCCACTGGCATTTTCTTTGGACATATACATTTTGCCTTATTTTATTTCAACATCGAAGAATTCCACAATGTTTACATGTTCCAGGTACTCGTCAAGAACTTGCAGATGCATTTGAAGAAGAATGGCACCAGATTCCTCTAAACATTTGTAGAAAATGTCCCCACAAAATATCTTCCAGCTCTTAATATACATTACGTCAATTCCACGCTTAAAAGCGTGCTCATATTGTTGCATTATTATCCCAATCAATGGATCAGTGTCTTCGCCTTCTCAACTCCCTGGGGAGTATACAACCTAAGCTGCCTTTCAAGGTGCTAGAAAGTTTTCATTCGATATTCCCGTGATCCTTCTAGGTCTGTTACTATAGTCTCTCAAAGATGTCATTAAATCATTTACTATAGTTGTCAGTCTCTGGAAGACATCATCGTTCTAGTTCTTACCGACAGTATTGCCCATCAGACTCTGAACGCCCCGAGAGAGACCTTCTGCAAACTCGTCTGATCCTTGGATAGACCCCTGCAGTAAAATAAACACAACCAGTCACAGCATGTTTACTGGACAGCCCTATTGGTCGAACATTGTACTTGCTAGTACATAAATATGCAATGGAGAATTATTGTCTTGAGAATAATACAGGAATATCACTACTGCTCATACATTCATGTATTCATCCCAATTTATTCTTGTAGGGGTGAAACAGAAAGTGAGCATAACTTCCCAAAATACATGGGTCTATTCACATCCATATATGGACTCGGATTATAGTATAAAGTTACCCGCCATTGCATGTTTATATCTATATAGAGTAGAGTCCTGGGACTTCGGTCAAGCCTGGGACTTCGGTCACTTACGGTAATCAGCTGTTAACGGATTAATATATAGAGGATACTTAACTGTGTTTCCCAAATATCATGTTTTATGTCATCGAGTGAAGTGGGGCGGCTATATTGTCTCCCCGCTTCACGAGATGACATAAA
>JAUTBR010122321.1:0-10686 GCA_032361205.1 Pseudorimula midatlantica
ACGAGTCTGCCAAATATTGCACCTGCCTGCCAAGTGTGTTTTTGTATGACTAAAAAAAATGTTATTCATAGTACAACTAGCCTGTAATATCAACAGAATATCCATCATAGTATCAGTCTTAGCTATTAAATCACTTTCTTTATTAAAATTTTCTGTTTAATAAAAGTTTTATTGCAGGAGTATTAGGTAAAAATAAGCCTACCCTTGAAGACATTAGTAGGAAGCTGAATGTTTCTGGAGAGCTTCATAAAAGTATATACATAACTCTGGCACAAATCTTTACAAATTCTACCCAGTGGCATTTTCGTAATTCAAAATGGCCGCCAATATTATTCATGGAGCATATACGTAAAGTATTTTATATAACATATATTTATGTCATGACATGATTCAAAGTAGTCTATATTTATATTATAAATAGTATCATCTATCTCTTAACGCCAATATTGCGTTAATATTATGAATAGCTTTATTTATGCTAGTTTTAACATTGCCGGGGTACATCTCAAACTTAGCAATTTTAACGAAATTTGCTTAAATTATGTTTCACAGCATGTTCTAATATCATCATATGAACATGATTTTTGTGCTTACAGATATATATTATGTATATTCTACCAAATATAGTTTATTTGGAAACCTTTCGTTAAATAAATATATGTTTTAGAATATACTTTATGCATTATTTAGTCAAAATTGGTATTTTTTTCGATTCACCCTGCCATATGCAAACGAGCACATTTCAGCAACTAATTACAATATTAACAAAATATTGGTGTTAACAGATAGCCTCTCAGTATGTGGAATATAATTTATAACTATTTGGAAACTTTTCATAACATATTATGTATGTTGTAGAACATAATTTAGACATATGTTGTCAAAATTGGTATCTTTTAGATATAACCCTAGCATGTTCAAACTGTCATAGCTCAGCGACTGAACATGATGTGAACACGATATTGGCGTTAGCAGATATATTAGATTTTGTATAATACAACTGAGAACTATTTGGAAACTATTCGTGATATTCTAGGCATATTTCGGAAATATTGGTATTTTTAGATGCACCACCACCATGTTCAAATTAATATATCTCGACAACTAATCATGATCTGAACGCAATATTGGTATTAACAGATACATGTCACCTCATAACATATCACAGATAACTATTATTTGGAAAACATTCACTAAATAACTATTTGTTATAGACCATAATTTAGGAATATTTCGTCAAGATTGGTATTTTGTATATTTACCTCCGTCATGTTCAAACTAACACAACCAATTACGATATTGGTGTTAACAGATAGACTACACTTTGTAGAATATAATCTATAACTATTTGGAAACCTGTAATGACATAAGTATATGTTATAGAAGATTATTTAGGCATTTATTGTCAAAATTGTTTTGAGATATACCCCTAGCATGTTCAAGCAAGCATAATTCGGCGACTGATCATGACATGAACACGATATTGGCATTATCAGATAGCTTAGACTTTGTAGAACATAACTGAGAACTATTTGGAAACTTTTCCTGACATAAATGTATACAATAGAAGATATTTTAGGTATATTTAATCAAAATTGGCATTATTTAGATGCACCACTACCATGTTCAAACAAGTATATCTCGACAACAAATCATGATGTAAACACGATATAATCCAGAACTGTTTGGAAGTCTTTCACGAAATATGGACCATAATGTATAATTTAGGAATATTTCGTCAAGATTGGTATTTTTTAGATACACCCCTATCATGTTCAAACTAGCATAACTCGGCGACAGATTACGATATGAACACGATATTGATGTTAACATATACATGATACATTATAGAATATAATCAATAGCTATTTTCATTCTTTGCATGAATTACCTATGTTATAAAACATATTTTAGGCATATTTAATAAAAATTGATATTTTTTAGATGTACACATACCACGTTCAAATTGGCAATTATTTGTCGACTGATCATGCTATGCACGCACTATTGGTGTAGACAAATTGATGACAAACTGTAGAATATAACTGAGACGTATTTCAGGGCCTAAGTTGTTAGAAAATTCGTAGTTGGTAATTTAGTTATGTTGAAAAATGTTCATGAGTACTTTGGTGGTTGGTAAATACGTTTGATGTATTAGAAACTAGACAAATACCAATATTTAGTTACCATTGTCAACATACTATTATATTCACTACCTATTATAAATCCATGTCCTATTCAAACAAACTCTCATAATAAATAATGTTTCTAAATAATTTATCTAAATCAGTTATTATTAAACATGCACTTACTAGATGTGGATAATACCTACATTTTCTTGTCAAAAGATTTATTTTAAGGTATATAGTTTAGAAGTTATAGTGATTTTCGTGTTTTGTCATATATTTTCAACTATTGATAGCGGCCATCTTGAATTCTGAAAATGCCACCAGGGAGAACTTTTAGAACTTTGTGTTTTGGTGATGTATATGACTTTATGAAGTGATGCTGAAACATTCAGCTTTCTAATAATTTCTTCAATGTTAAATGCTAATACTCCTGTACTATTTGGAGAAAATGTAATCACTGTTCAATCAATATTCTGCTGTGTTACATTAAAAACAACACCATACAAATAATAATGTGTAGGAATGCCTTTAAAGGCATAATATCACATATAGTTATGGTTGTTTTGGACTAGTTATTAGCTACAACTGGTAAATACATTCATTTGACATACATGTTTGTATTTCCAAAACCCTTTCCACCATTGTTTGGTAGACAAATATCCACTGCAACCCCCTGTAGTCTACTGATAGACAACCTGAATATGGTCGTATTGCTATTTGATGCATTATGTCAATGCAAGAGGAAATAACTCAGTGGTACGACTTAAACATATAATACGAAACGACAACCTTTTCTCGCAATTCCTTTATAGTTCAGTTGATGCATCAAAGACAAGATAAATAGCGGAACGTTCCATATATTCATATAAAACATTAATATTTTGATAACAATTGAGTACTGGGGACTAAGTACATCAGTAAATACCAACTTTTGGGTGAATATATCAAGCGTAATTAGTCTCAGATCGAAATTCGTTTGTCCGTTATACAGGTCTACCAACTGTGATGTTATGCCTTAAAGACGCGTTTACAGGGATAAACATGCATAAACATGTCCATCCCTGTAAACACGTACATGACCCTGAACCTGACCCTGATAACGTCAATAGGCCACTGATGGAGGGACAGGTTCGTGCTAAAAGGTCCTCATCCCGTTATGTGGTCTACATATTGTCCCATATACACAAGTAGGTCAATGACAGTAGATAAAAAAAACTTATATATGAACTGGAGGTCAAAAGAAAGGACATAGTTGATTTTATAAATATATTTGTTATACATTAAACTATTTTGATTTTTAATAGACATTTACTTTTCTTTATTACCAATGCGTAATGGAATCGCATATTATTTAATTTTTACGAGTAAATTGACATTTTATGGTAAAATTACTTGCACATGCAGCATAAAAACCATACTTATTGGACCGTACAAAATGTATGAAACTATCTCTATATGCACCCTATCATTACAAAATAATCAAGAGCATGCCACGTTTGACTCAAGAACAACGCGAAATCGGTATGTTAGGAGCGACTCAGATCCGTAACTAATAGTCTAGTCAAATTACCCAATTTTAGCCATAACCTAGAAAAAATTGGTATAGAAGCTTTCTATACATAAAAAAATGCATAATAATATCCTCTTCAAATAAGCATCATGTTCAAATAAGCATAACTCGCCGATTGTCATGATATGAATACGATATTGATGTTAGCATATATATGACATAAACCCATATTTTATGGATCAAACAATCCATTAGGGATAGGTATACATCAAGTGACTCAAATAACGTAAGCTAGCAATTTGATTTTCAAAATGGCCGCCAATAAAGGGGTTTTTTTGGTCATAATATTTGCATATAGGGTCGATTTATGGTGTGCCATGCATCCCAAATCTAACCTAGAACCTCAAAGGGTGGTACCATTTTGTTCAGGGGATCCCTATCATTTATATTGTACATGTTACCAAGAAAAAAAGTTAGTTTGCACTGGGCATTTATGCCGTTTGTAAATGGTCGCCATCAGAAATCAATATGTTCACATTTCAGCTTAAATGACTCCTTGAAGCTTAAGATTAATGTCTAGACCCACATTTTATGTGTCAAACAATCCATTAGGAATTATTATACATCAAGTGACTCAAATAACGCGAGCCAGCATTTATATTTTCAAAATGGCCGCCAATAAATTTGTTTTTCGTCATATTCTTTTGCATATGAGGTAGATTTATGGTGTGCCATGCACCCCAAATTGGAGGCCATTTTGAAAACTTAAAGGGCTGTTTGCATTATCTGAGGTACTTGATATATAACTAGTCGAAACGGATTATTTGAGCCATAAAATGTGGGCATAGACATCATAATTTACTTCTAGGAGTCATTTAAGCTGAAAAGTGAAAAATATATATTTCGGTCAACGGCCATTGAAAAACAGCAACATGCACAGTGCAACTCAACTTATTTCTTGATAACATGTAAATTGTAAATCATGTGGGTCCCCTGAACATAATAATACCACTCTTGGAGGTTCTGAAGTCGTTCTGGGGTCTGTGGCGGGCCCAAAATATACCCTTTATACACAAAATATGACAAAAAACGGCTTTTATTGGTAGCCATTTTGAAAATCGAAATGTCGCTTTCATTATTTGAGCTACTTGATGGATTACTATTACTAATGGATTGTTTGACTCATAAAATGTGGGTCTAAGCATCATAATTTGCTTCTAGGAATCTGTTGCGGGGCCTAAATCTACCCTATATGCAAAAGATATGACGAAAACCGACTTTTATTGGCGGCCATTTTAAGAAAGTAGTTCATGCCTATACTGTCTTGGTAAATAATGTTGGTCATCCACAAAATTCAATATGGCCGCCATATTCACAGCAGAATTGGCATCATACTTCCTTAAAATGGCCGCCAATATCGTCATATCTTTTGCATATATGGTAGATTTCAGCCTCTCCACAGACCCCAGAAGTACCCCAAACCCTCCAAGAATGGTATAATTATGTTCAGGTGACTCATAGCATTGAGCAAGTTATCAAGTTACATGTTATCAAGAGAAAAGCTGGGTTTCACTGTACATGTTGCTATATTTCAATGGCCGTCGACCGAAATATTTTTGTTCATTTTTCAACTTAAATGACTCCTAGAATAAAATTATAATGTCTAGACCCACATTTTAGGGGTCAAACAATTCATACGGAATAGTTATACATCAAGTAACTCAAATAATGAAAACGGCCATTTCGATTTATAAAATGGTCACCAATAAAGGTCGTGTTTCGTCATAGTGTGTGTATATAGGGTATATTTAGGGCCCGCCGCAGACCCCAAATAATCCGTTACGACTAGGTATATATCAAGTACCTCAAATAATGCTTTCAATTTTCAAAATGGCCGCTAATAAAAGTAATTCTTCGTCATATGTGTTTTCGTCATATGGTAAATTTATTAGTGGCCATTTTGAAAATAAAGATGGCTGCTTACATTATTTGAGCCACTTGATACATACCTATCCCTAATGGATTGTTTGACCAATAACATGTGGGTCTAGACATCATAATTAAGTTTCTAGTGGTCATTTAAGTTGAAAAACGAAAAGCCTATTTCAGTTGACGTCCATTGAAAAACGGCAGATATGCACAGTGCAACCCAACTTTCTTCTTGGTAACATGTAAACTATCAATATTATATGTCCCCTGAACATAATGATACCACTCTTGGAGGATCTGGGGTAGTTCTGGGGTCTGTAGCGGGCCCTAAATCCACACTATATGCAAATGATATAACGAAAAACAACTTTTATTGGCGGCCATTTTGCAAATCAAACTGGCTGCTTGCTTATTTGCATCACTTGATGTATAACTATTCCTAATGGATTGTTTGACACATACAATGTGGGTATATACATCATTATTAAGCTCCCAGGAGTCATTTTAGCTTAAATGTGAACATATTGATTTCGGATGGCGACCATTGAAAAACGGGGTAAATGTCCAGTGCAAACTCACACTTTTCTTGGTAAAATGTACAATATCAATGATAGGGATCCCCTGAACAAAATGGTACCACCTTTTGATGTTCTAGGGTAGATTTGGGATGCATCGCACACCATAAATTGGCCCTATTTGCAAAGAATATGACGAAAAACGACTTTATTGGCGCCCATTTTGAAAATCTAAATGCTGACTTGCGTTATTAGAGTCACTTGATATATACATGTCCCTCATGGATTATTTTACTCATAAATTGTGGGTTTAGACATCATAATTAGGCTGCTAGGAGTCTTACAAGCTGATATGTGAAAAAGACAATTCAGTATGGCGGCCATTTTGGATTTTGGCGATTTTCGGACCTTAGCAGTGAACAGCTTTTATTAGATTTTTGGTTTTGGCTTATGTACGTATGCCTGACCCTAAATCAGTTGAGAAACCTTTTGAACCAATTTTTTCGAACGTAAGTGCTTCGTTGACTGGACTAGATTCCAAATAACGTCATAAGACTGTTGACAAACTCATAAGACTGTGGTACAACATCGAGCGGTCGCTTGTATCGAAGCACGGGGAGGTCACACACGAAAATAACTCCGAATCGTGCTCCGAGACAATGATAGCCAATGTGTGAAATAGGTGGAAATAGCAAATTTTCATGTTTTCACTCATTCATTGTGTACATGCAGTGCTAATAATATTTCGCCTGCTGTATTGAAATTTTGCGTGCTTGTTATTTATATATTTGTTTATAAACATTAATGTGTTCATGACATGTAAATTCCCCTTGTATTTTGTTATCAACGGCAAAAAATAAGTATGAGTCCTTTCTTTTGACCTTCAGGTAATATATACTGTATAATATAAATTAATATAAAATTAAAATAAGTCCTTTCCTATCTATTAGATACTACCACAATAAATGCCTCCAAAACAAACTTAATTATAATAAATAATAAACTTTGTAAAATATTTTCATTTATGGGTTACACAGGTCGCATCGGAAGAAATAATAAAACATATACGGAAATATATTAGAACATGAATTCCATTAAAACAATAGCAAACACATTACGATGTTGTGCATAGGTCTAACTACGTTGTTTCTATGCTATAGTTAGGGATAATTTAACACATGCGTTTCTATCTGTGAAACAGTTTCGGGTGTCAAAATAGCCAAAGAGGTTAATCTATTATTTGTTTTGGCCATGACTTGCTGCCAATGATCTTGGATCAATAGAAACCGAATCCAGATATTACGAATTAGTTATTGAAAATATTCATTTCGTTCTGGAAAGTACAATCGTATAATCTGTAATATGATCGTGTTTAACTGTTTGAAGACAGTGGCTATAACATTGACAAATATATATTTATATCAGAGGTCGTCGAAGGAGTAAACAACAAATAACGTAAACTGATACGGAGTCCCACTTACGGATATCATGTCATGACATACCGGTATATATCTGTACGTGTTTCCATAACAAGGCTTCTGAATATATTTGTGAACACACTCAACATTACAATCCTACCAGAACAGAACAGAGTTTATTCTCATAAAATCATGTAATATATGATAAACAAAAATAATAATAAAATACGTACAAGATAGATAGAGAACATACAGTATACATAATATTATGTTGTACAATTAATATGTTAAAGAAGCGATAGGCCTACTTTAATATATTTACGTAATTTAAATAATAATGGGGAATAGTTAGAGTTTAGGAGATATACCAGTTTTTCAATAGTAGGCTTGTTACAGAAGTATATTTGGTGACGTAAATTTGATACAGATTGGCATTTTAATAGTAAGAAATGAAATTAATCGCCAATTTCTACTATACGTGGCATATAGGGTACATAATCTGTCTACTTTGGGTATCCACCTGCCTGTTTCTATTGGTAACCTATTATTAGTGGTTCTAGATTTAGTAATCCATCTGCGTTGCTTATAAAGTAAATTTAATAAGTAACGTTCTAATGATAAATCAGTTTTACATTTAGTAAAGGTTTCACACTTTGATAGCCTATAAATCAGTTTGCCATGTTTGCTTGAAATGATCAATAAGTACTAGCTTAATGGTACTGTTTACCAATTCTACGCTTGGGACAAATTTAGATAGCCATATATACTTTATATCCTGTATCTTGTAAAACAGATTTGACACCATCTAAACTAGCTTAAAATTGCAATTTACATACTTGATAGACATAGTAAGCATGGTATTATACAAACGATTATACCATTTAATGTGTGATTTAATTGTTTTAGCCCAGAATGACACTACCGGTATTCTATATTTAATTATAATTAGAAGAGGGTACCTGCCTAATTCACCATAGACGATGCAGTCGGGTGTGCTTTATTTTACGTTTAAAATATATTTTACAGAATTTTAAGTGACATTTTTTCTAACATTGTTATAGCCACAGTTTCATGACCCCATACTTCAGCCCCGTACATCAATATTGGTAGTACTAGTTGGTTAAACAACTTTAGTCTTTGGCCACAGACTCACAGTACATACAATACATATATTAACAAAGTACAACATATACAAGATTTGTAATAGAAAACATGCATAATGTAGATATAGAGGAACGGTAAATAGGTGTGTAATATACGTACATATCAATAGATTTGTGCAGCTTGAAACACATATTTTGTTAATTGACAATAATTGGAGGAACATTCGGAATTTAGGATATTGATAAACTATTGTAAATGTAATGAAAGATGCTCATAATATCGTTGACTAATATATTTTTTTAAATAACAGAATGCATAACATACAAGTCTATATAAATACCATCGGTATAATATTTTATAATAAGTTTACCTAGCCGTTTATAATAAATACATATGTAGATCTAAATATACATCTATGCCAAACGCATGCTATCAAAGACTCTAGTCCAAATTAGGTCTCAAGGACATATATATTCACATTCCGCTCTGTATACTTTGATATTCGAATATTAATTTTGAACAGCCTACATGAAATTATTTCCCTTGCGGTATTTCAGTATTGTACATGTACACTACTGAAATTTGATGATAGCCGCTAAGGGACCATAGCACTCTCTTAGCAATGTATTAGCTTCCGAGAAAGAGAGTGCTATGGTCCCTTAACGGCTAAGAGAGCTTCGAGAAACGATACCCAGAGCTCCAGATAAAATATCATATTTCTTTCTTATCAGCAAGTGTAAAACTATCATTTAAACCCACCAAACCTTTGTCACCTCGAGTGGGCCCGATAAATTGGCTATCTCACGGAATAATAGATCTATCACTTATTTTCATGTTCATTTTTATGTAAGGCAGAGCTCGGACTCAACGAGGTTGGCGCGAGTGGACATGATTATTTCCCAAAACGTGAATTACCTCCCTTAGCTCCCTTGATTTTGAGTTTCGATTCGTCATCATCACTGACATCAGTTATTTCAGATCACTTGTTCATTTACAAAATGAGTGGAAACTACAAAATAGTAGCTGAAGACCAACAATTTCAGCAAGAGTTAACCAGTGCCGGTACAAAACTCGTCGTCGCTGATTTCTTTGCCACATGGTAAACACTTGCGAAAATAAGGAATTTAGTCAAAGGTCCTCAGTTTTCGTGCTATGAGAAAAATGGTTGTCGACAGAATATTACATGGTGTATAACACTTATAACTGGGTATATTTAAAGTGGACACCTACATACATTCGTGATATTAATTAAGGAATGGATTATTATAATAACATATCTTTAAATCTCTTTAAATAATTTAACGTATGAAAATCCAACACTAAAGTGGGGATGTATTCTCGAAACTTCTTAATTTGCGAACTTTTTAGTAGAAAACATCTCTTCATAAATTAACATAAGAAGAAAACTTGGGGGCCTATTCTCGAAACGTTCTTACAAACTTCTTAGCCAAAGAACACACCAACCTAGCCACTAACTGGCTCTTTATTGGCTCTGCTCGTACATGACATAGCGCAGCAAGCAAATGTAAAATTAACGATTAGGAAAAACTATAGGATGATGGACTAGTGTTAATTTCCATCAATGAATATGATTCGTTAATTATTTTCAGGTGTGGACCATGTCAGAGAATTGCTCCGTTCTTCGAGGAACTTAGTTCAAAATACCCTAAAGCAGTCTTCCTTAAGGTCGATGTCAATGTTTGTGAGGTAACACTAGTTGTCTCTGATTTCAACAATGCTGAATGTGTCATGAATAGTATCACCTAAAAGATAACAGTGTGAAAATAATGAGGGGGTCATTCTCCATAGGCACAATGTTAAGGTGGTAAAATCTGTAATTTTCAGGCGGTCATACAGATACCTTTAACATTGCAGATTTTCAAATGACCCCCGGACCCCCTATTAATTCGAACACTGGATAATATTTACATGTGTTACCAAGACTACCATGTTTGCCTTCTAGGAGATGGCTCAGTCACAAGGGCAGTGTTTCAGATGGGCGTTGGTCATTGGACAATGCCCGATTATTTTCGCAAATGTCCGAATTTATCAGAGACCATGCCCAATTATTTTCACAAATG